>JADRCD010234031.1:37097-78792 GCA_019843815.1 Montemys delectorum
ATGACTCTGATTTTGAGTGCAGTACAGTCATGAATTACAATCCTATCATCTACATGTGATAATTGGAAAGCAAACTTATTAGAATGGAGATCTATGTAAATTGTTAAGGACTGGCAAAAGAGTGACTATTTTAGAAGACACTGTTTATGTAGTTCCATGAATTACAATTTTTATGACAAAAAAATATCCTGTAATGCACATCTCACATGGCTATAAAATAAAAAGGTTGCAGAAAAGTTGTGGATCAGTGGTGAATTAGCAACAGAAGGTAGAAACAGCAAAAATATAATTTAAAAAATCAGTTAATATTTGCAGAAAGAGCTTGAGATTATTGGCTTTTATCAATATGTAAGAAGAAGCAACATATATCAGTAATGACTTTTACCAACTAAAAAGTCAACTAAACTAATGATAATTCTTTAGTACTTCAGAGCACTTCAGCCCAGTTGAAAGCCCTGACTTAGAAAAATGAATAAGCATTTTTTAAAAAGCCTAAAGAGTTAAAAAGACCTGACAAAACAGTTAGTGACACTAAGGAGGCCAGGAAATACTTCAACAATCTGCTTGTTTCTAGATTGGCAGTTATGACAGTTGTCTTTATTTAGAAAAGGTATTGTCTACTGTAATGTCAGGTAAAGTTTGAAATTCTATTTAAAAAAACAACAGTATTAGATTATCCAAATAAATGATTCCAATAAAATTTTAATTAGTGTTGTTAGTCTTTTAAAAATGATATTTATTTATTTATTTATTTATTTATGTATTTATTATCTACATGTGCATATGTGTGCATGCACATACGGTACACATGCAGAGCTCAGATTCAACTTGCAGAAGTTGGTTCTTTCCTTCTGCAATATGGGTTCCAAGGATACAACTGGGGTAGACAGTCTTGGCCACAAGCCCCTTTACTTCTGAACCATTTTGCTGGCCAGGTACTGCTATTTTTAAAAGGAAATCTCTATTCTAATGGTAATAGAATGTTGAGTATATATAATAAAGACATGTTGATGATGCCTACAGATGCTCCTGAGAAGTTGACATCCTGTCAAGTGCTACACCCCCTCTATCGGAGCCTGTGTGACAAGTCCAAAAGTTTGGCCTCAGTTCTGGGGCAAAAAAGTTTCAAGGAAACTAGTCTCTGTGAAGGAAGTTCTTGGTGTCCTCTAACACAGATGTGGTCCAGATTTGTCCTTGTGATAGTCTTTGGAGGGTTTTGTGTGCTTTCTTTCTGTATTCTTTTAATATAGGTATAGAGGTGCCCCCAAAGAATGATTTGACTAATATTCAAATTAGATTGGACATTGTTTCCTGGCCCTCACCAGTGTTCTAACATCCTAGTCAATGTTGAGTTGACTCTTGGCTTGGAATTTCCTAAAGAATGTTACTTATTCAGACAAATTGCCTCCAGCTTTGTAAGAGAGATAGTGAAAGAAATCAGGCATTGAACTTTACTGGCAACAAAGTAAATTTAGAATTCTCATTACAGTCATGTATGGCAGACTACATTACATAATAGAAGAAAGCTGGTGGGCTCCCCTGGCAAATGGAGATCTACCACAAATACTTAGAATTTCAGCAGAGTCACTCCCAGGAGCTAGAATAACGTATTATTCATGGAAAGGTTAGCAAGAATGGAACCTCCTGGTGCATACTTCTGATAGCCCAGAAGATTAGCATAGTTGTGTGTTTACCTAGGGCTGGCTGGTGGTGGGTTATACAATAGACTAGGATGGGAACTATTCACATCTGGCTGCAAAGATCAAGCTGACTTTAGATGGGGCTGACATTGTTGTGGTCGCTGCCTGGTTCCTGCCAATTACCTTGACTGTTTTGTTGCCTGATTTCTTCTTTTTTTTTTTTTTTTGTAATGACCATAAAGCCTGATGCTTACTTTGAGAAATTACACTCAGATTCAGCACTCTCTTGTGTTCACGTCTGTTGGTCACTTGCCCACTCCTTGCCCACATGAGTACCGGAATCCTGATTCTCTCTGGGTTGAGGGATCCCGACTGGGTTGGCCCGTGGCAGTCAACTACAAGCTCACTCCTCAGCTTTGTATCTTGGGAAAAGTTGGTAGGATGCATGATGGAAATTAAGTGCTCTACAACCCTCAGGATAAGAAGATAGGTGAAGCAAGACACAGCAAAGGTAGTTGACTCTCTGAGCACAGGAGTACATGCTTGTATCACAGACTTGGGAGGTTGGGGCATGATTATCAAGAGTAAGATTAGATTTACAATTCACAGCAAGATCAGCGTAGGATGCTTAACAAGACTAAGTCTAAAAACTAAACATAACCAGTTTATAAGTCCAAGTTCACTTGGCTGTAGGGTAGCCGAAAGGACTCTGAAGGTCATTACTTTCCAGTGAGCAACCTTCAGACACTGGTGGGCACTTGCTCTTTCCTCATACACTGTGCCAGTTTTTTGTTGCTGTTTTGTTTTGTTTTGTTTTTAACTTGACACAAGCTATAGTGGAGAAAAGAACCTCAGCTGAGAGGGTGACTCCATCAAAGTGGCCCATGAGGCCATTTCCTTGATTGATGGTTGATATGAAAGACCTAGGATCCCACTGTGGTCAGCCTTACCCTTGCACAGGTGGTCCTGGATTTTACACAAAGGGCAGCTGATCAAGCCACAAGGAGCACAACATACTTCCATGGATCTGCTTCAGTTCCTGACTCCAGCTTTCTTTTCTGAGCTCCCACTCTGGTTCTCATTAATGATGGACTATGATGTGGAAGTGAAAGCAACACTTTCCTCACCAAGATGCTGTTGGTCAGTATCTTTATTACAGCAAGAAGCTAAATGGTGCACCCAGATCAACATTTCTTCAAACGTATCTACATATATCCTATTTCATGTTTTAAAAAAGAAGCTTTATCATAAATGATATTGAATGTAGATGGTATAATGACATCATGTACTTTATCTAAGTAAGTATACCATTCTGTGAGTCTTTAAACTGT
Organism: Montemys delectorum; assembly: GCA_019843815.1. Classification (NCBI taxonomy): domain Eukaryota; kingdom Metazoa; phylum Chordata; class Mammalia; order Rodentia; family Muridae; genus Montemys; species Montemys delectorum. The sequence continues at coordinate 40,069 of JADRCD010234031.1, forward strand.
TCAACAGGTAAAGGATGAAAGAAAGACTATAAAAATGTAGGGAGTCAAAGTCATAGAGTGTCATGTCCTTTGATCCATAAAGTCTCTGAAGAAATGGAGAAATATGGGTGCGGGCGTTCCAATTTCATCAGATGGGAAGGAACTCTCAGGGCACAAAGCTCTCAGGCAGCAGAAGGTCTTAGCTTAGAACTAGATTGTGAAAGCAAGGGGAAATATCAATGTATATTGATGAACCATATGTAATTAGTAAATCTTGCAACTAATTAATGCTTACACTTCTTATCTATGAATTAGTTTGGAACGTAGAGACAGAAATATATAGTAAATGGGACTTTAATCTAATGTAGAAAAAAAGGATTTTCTAGGCATAGTCAGAAAGCAGGAAATGTTTGTCTTCTGGTTCATAGCCTGGGGCTTTTATCCTGGATTCATTCAGACAGCCTGAGCCTACTCTGAGTATAACTTTCTGGGGAGAAAGGAGGACTTTTGTAAGGTCAAAAGCCCCATTCTCAATTTCCTTAAATACCAAGATACCTCTACCTTCAATTTTCCAATAATACCAGAAGTAATCTCTGGTTTAATAATTTAGAGTGGCATTGCATCTACTCTAAATTATTAGATCCAGTGGCAAGGGAGATGTCTAGTTTGATCTACTTTGTAGATCTTCCAATCTTATAGAGAGATGGTATGTCAAGACCCTGGCTTCACTCTTGGCCTGGCTACAGACTTTCAGGAATACAGCTAGAATCACACAGGAGGTACTGCTCTCCATCCCATCTTAGTACTACTTTTAAGTTTGCATGCACTTCCCTGCAGATGTCTAACCACTGTATGGACACCCTTGCCAAGAAGGAGTTATTCCTTAGAGCCATGCTCCAAGTGTGTTTTCTCTAGGTTATATCTCTTTGTTCATGTTCTTAGTTATCGTTTCCTGCTACAGTTCTGTTTCTTGGTGCCTGTATCAGGAGAATCCTGCACTATGCCCACTGAATAATAGGAAGCCTTCTTATGAAGGGTCCTTTTGTGTCCACAGTTCTCCTGAGCTAGAAGTTCTAATAAGAAGTTCTAATAAGTCTTAATAGTAAAAGAGTGGGTAGGAGGTCTGACTCTACATGTTATTGCCAGCTTCCTTTATCCATCTCTTTTCCCTCAGGAATATAAGGGTGTGTAACTCATCAAAGAAAATAAAAATGAAAATGACATTTCACAGCATGTGCCTACATTTGTACATTTGTATGACAAAGATGAGCTATGTTGGAGGCTCTTCCCCAGCAAGAAGGTATTCTAAAGTGAGGTATTCCATTGGTACTCACCAATAGAAAACAGCAATTGTCAGTTTCAGTTGTTAATATCCTTAACTTTTTTCCCTTAGTAGTATAGTTTACTCCAATAAAAAATAATAATATCTATATTTCACTATAGGCTTCTTAAACACCAAATTATTTTGTATAAATTATCTATTCCTTAAGATAATGCTGTAGCACAGGTAATGTTAATGCCATTTTTTCCAGTTTTAACTGAAGAAAATGAAACTCAGGGAAGTTTAAGAATATTATTCAAAATTATGCAAGATTTGAACAGAAGTCTGTCTGACCTGACTTAGGAGCCAATGATCTCTGTCTGTCACATTACAACACATGGGGAAGTCATGCTGAAAAAGACAAATGTTTGATACTAGCCATAGATAGATAATTGTGTGAGATGTCTTCACGATGCTCCACATTGCTGGGAGATTCCTCATGGCATATAAAGTATAGGGGTGGAACAGATAAAAACACACTGGGCTGAAATGGTAGCAAAAAGATCCGTGTGTCATTGGGCATGCTGGTTGATTTAATTGCTAATTTGACACAACCCAGAATCACCTGGGAAGAGAGTCTCAATAAGTAATTATCAAGTTCGAGGTTGCCTGTGGATATGTTGATGGGGGATTTTCTTGGTTCTTAATTGATGTTGAAAGATCCAACCAATTCTGGGCTGTACTATTCTTTAGGCAAGGATTCCAATTATGGAAATATATATATATATGCAAAACAATGTACCTGAAAGAAAGCAAACAGGAAGGATCCACACATAGATTTTCGCGTTTTAAGTGTGGATATATGATGGTTCAAGTCCCTGCTTTGACCTCTCCTATACAGTAGAATTGTGAACTCCAGACTTACTTTCCTCTTTAAGTTGCTTTTGTTGTGTATTGTACAATAGCCATGGAAATGAGGTGAAACTAGAATATGTCTTAGTCAGGGTTTCTATTCCTGCACAAACATCATGACCATGAAGCGAGTTGGGGAGGAAAGGATTTATTTAGCTTACTTCCACATGGCTGTTGATCACCAGAGGAAGTCAGGACTGGAACTCAAGCAGGTCAGGAAGCAGGAGCTGATGCAGAGGCCATGGAGGGATGTTCCTTACTGGCTTGCTTCTCCTGGCTTGCTCAGCCTGCTCTCTTATAGAGCCCAAGACTTCCAGCCCAGGGATGGCACCACCCACAAGGGGCCCTACCCCCTTGATCACTAATTGAGAAAATCCTCCACAGCTGGACCTCATGGAGGCATTTCCCCAACTGAAACTCCCTTCTCTGTGATAACTCCAGCCTGTGTCAAGTTGACACACAAAACCAGCTAGTACACTTGGGGAGCTGTACACCCAGGCTAACATAGTTTCTTTAGCCATTTAGAACTCAGGCTCCCTGGAGGAGCACTTAAGACACCAACCTTCTAGGTAGTCATGTGATGTTTGTGATTGTATCATGTATTTTTAAGCATTCTACATTGCTTTTCCAATTTGCAAGGTTCTTTGTCTACATCTTATGTTGTTGGGCTTGTTCTTTAATGGTCTATCAGTATTCTTAAAATACTTTCCCCTTATTATTGAAAAGAATACCTGCCTTGAAGGGTGAGTTCAAAGGATGTGTGGTCTCTTAGGGGAAGATGTGAAAATAAGAGAGCTTATGGAAGGATGCAGAAAATGACCCAACTACCTCCTAAAAAGATGAAATTGTATATGTTTGAGGATTAGAGTCAGATCTGAGTATCTGCATGTGCTTCAGTGTGAGACTGTGATCAATATTAATTCCAGTTAAGAAACACTTTAAGTTGCTTTTTGTGTTAGTAGGAAATGGCTTTTCACACACCCATCCATGAATATTTTTGGATATATATTCTATTTGTAACTGTGTCTGTTGTAAGTTTCAGACTTCTACTACTTTATGCACAAAATATTATGTTAATATTCTTGGTTGAAAACCAAAATCAAAATTGTTGTTAGCCTAAATATTGAAATGAAAAAAAAATTCAGTCCTATCATAAATAATATTCAACTGGTAATTCTGCACAGAATTTACTGTTAAACTCTGATGATCTGAAACAGAATTTACAAAGTGGGACACATAAACCCATAGGTCATATATATTTTTAAACAAAGTTGTTTGTCAGGCTGTGCAGAAGTTTTCACCCCCAGATCTCCTATAAACCCAAAGTACGATACTCTTCTAATGTATCTTTTGTAGCCTGGAGTCTCTCTATGGAATCCTTCCTATTTAACGTACTCACATCAGCATTTTATTCTTCCATTTTATTTTTGTTTTTAACAGAAAATAATTCTGTTCAATCTTAGAGGTCCTGGTTTTGTCATCTGCCAACAAAGTTTACTGCAAAGACATGCCAGGATCCTCCAGGTGCTACAGGGCTGTCTGCCTTCATGCTGAATTCAGGATCCTGTTGCTTTATTCTACTCTTTTCTTTCAGATGCCTTGTGGTTTTGGAGCTGATTTTGACTGTTGCCTCCCACACCACAGGCAAGCATTCACTCTTAAGACAGATACAATATAATCAAAACTTCTTTCACATGATCCAGTTGTCTGGCACCGATTTGCCAAAAGTTAATGTCTCTTAGATGTCTCTAAGTTAAGACATCTCAGAGATAATCGCATATTAGTGATGCTATCCATGCTAGGTAAATTATGGAAACAGTTTAGGTGTTCAACATCAGAGGACTGTATAAGAAAAATAAACGCAATGAAATTTCCTTTACTGTTTGTCATTTGCAGGGACATGAATACCAGTGGGACAAATTGTGTTAAGCAAGTTAAGTCAATTGCACAAAGACGAATTCCATATTTGTTTTCCACTTGTGGGCCATAGATTCTTCTATAAAAAATATAAAACAAAATAAAAAACCCCGTGAACGTATATGTGAGAATAAACTAGAAGTAGAATTGTTTAAGGCAGTGGTTCTCAACCAGTTTGTTGTGACTCTTTGAGGGTAAAATGACCTTTTCACAGAGGTCACATATCAGATATTCTGCATACCAAATATTTACATTTTGATTTATAAAAGTAGCAAAATTAAAGTTGTGAAGTAGAAATGAAAAATAGATTTATGGTTGGGCAGGGATATGAAAATTGAGAGCTACTGGTCTAGGGGAATAGAAAGAATCAATGAGAATGGAATGGGTGAGAAAATGGACGCTGGGGGTAAGAGGAAAAAAAGCTTAACCTGTAAAACACACACACACACACACACACACACACACACACACACACACACACACATCTATTCGAGCTTCAAAAATACAACTAAGAAGAAGAAAACCAAAGGCTTAGCAGTCAATACTTGGTGCCCCATTTACTACCTCCTGAACCCCAATCACATCAACAGTTCTGAGATGAGTGTCCTTCCAAGAATGAATAGACACTAACCTTGTAACCCATGACTTCAGACTCGTTGGCTAGGGGTCTGACTGGCTCCCAGCCTAGGGAAACCTGAGAACCCTGCTGCTCCCATCGGAGGTTGCCAGGTGGCTCGCTAGGGGCTGCAAGATAAAAACAGGAAAGTAAGCACTAGCCTGAAAAGCTTTTCTTCTTTTTCCATCCTGAGGATTCTTGTCTTCCGTGTGCCTGATAGTTGGCTAGTGCCATAGGATTCCCTCCAGCTGGAATCAGAGGAGGAGGGTTTTGCTCCAGGACTGTCATTTTAATAGCTACTCCACTGAGCTTTTGAACTTGAATCCTTTCATCTCCCTTCTGTGTCAAAATCTCTTAGCCTTGTTTTACAGTATGATAACCTTTACAGACAAAGGAATGCAAAAAATGTTTGAGCTGGGTTTAGAACTCAAATCTGAGCACTGAGGCGAGGCTCCCTTTCGACTCTGCTTATTATGCACTTTGTGCGGCTTCTGATCATGTGGCTTTCAAACAAACAAAATCCCAGGTCACTTACGGTGCCTCTTTGTGGTGGCACTCACTTCCCTGCTGGGTGGCCCATATCCAGCTCCGTTGTAAGCCCTGACTGTGAGGTGATAGAGCGTGTCGCCTTCCAATCCGGTCAACATGATGAATGACTCATTCCCTCTGGTTCTCACTGTTTCTGCCGAGTCTTCTGGCTCCATATCTTTCCAGTAACCAATCTGTCAACACATTATCACAAGACAAATTAATTTTAAAATCTCCCTGGGATTGTGACTGCCTAACGTACTCATCCTCTTTCCCTCCCACGTTGCTCAAGATAAAATCTCCAGAAGAAATTGCCTCTGAATACCTCAATTTACGGCACTAAGCTGTAACATCCCTAACTGCCTTGGTTTCCCTCTGAGTATTCTGGGAGTGCTACAGATCCCAAAACATGTTCTGGTATTAAAGAAGAATCAAGTCAAGATGGAAGAGCTATTCCTCCCTCAGGTCAGCAGAACAATTTACCAGGAAACAATGGAGAAATGTGGAAAACAGTCCTTTTGAAATAGCAAATGAAGGTAAACTACAGCAGCTTCTGTTAATTAAACAAAGTGTAGTGAGAATGCCCATGTCACCTTGGAGTGGGTCAAATAGACTGAAACCACGCTAGGTATGTGAGTGGGGCAGACTGCAGCTGTTTGGGGCTCAGTTCGCTTGAAGATCATTTACCTGTCCGCAATGATGAGATTCTCATCAACTCTATTCCTTTGTTACCTTAGGTATGTTCTCCTGGGATGCTCTCCTCAGACCTTCACCTCTCTTAGTGGCTAATAGAACTTTAGCTACTAAAGTTCAACAGAATATGATTCCAAATGGCAATGATGTTAGCATCACCGAGTGCCTGCGCCTATGGATAGGCGGGACCACAGACCTGTTGCTATGGGCAACAGCCACCATATTCCCAAAATCCCTAGGGCTCGCTTCCCACCTTTACCTGGGCCATACACACATCACAACTCATATAAAACGGGGAACATTCCTTTCTCTTTCTCTTTCCCCACTCCTCTCCGCGCCACCTCCCCCCACTCTCTCCCTCTCAATTAAACCTCTACACATGGAACTGTTTGGGCCTGGTGTGTGGTATTTTCGATGGGAACGCCTCTCTTAAACAATCATTCGGAGATTCCACCAGGATATTGGTGAGATTCGAGTCAGACCGCTCCGCCCAGAGAGTGTTGACTCGATAGCAGCCTCAGGGCGGCCACCAGCTGCTCCACTCGCCAAGAGAGCACGAAGCAGCTGCCGCTCCGCACCGCTAAGTCTCGGGCCATCATAGCACGGGAGCACCAGAGCAGGGGACCCTGAGCCTGCTCCCGCCCGGCCACCGCAGCTGCCTCCGCCGCGTGCCCTGCCTGGTCTATCCACACCTACCCATATAGTGCACGTATTCTATATACCAGTCAGCTGTAATTCCCGCACAGACACCGGCATATTAATTGATAGGATCAGTCAAGGGGAGGACCTCCAGCTTCCCAGATAAGGTCTGGCCAGCATTCTCTGGGAACCACCGGGCTTACAGCCTCCCAGTTGACATATGCTTTAAGACTTCTGCCATTGGTGCCCCCCCCCCCAGAGACAACCCCCACTCCCAATCTCTCTCCAGGCTTCACTGCCGACAAACCCCCAAATCCGGGGTGGGTTGTATCTTGTATCTCCTACAGCGGCCACTAGAGGGCTCTCGTGACGACCTGAGCCCCTAGCTTTGGCCATTAACTCTTTGGTGCTTGGATTGTTCTCAGGACGATGGTAGGAATAACCAAGCACCCGCCAATGGGTACCGGAATGTCTTCGACCGTATCTCCAGGGACCCCACTGGGATGTATCCTGGACAATCTCAAATCTCTAAAGTTAACGCCAGATTTGAAGGCATCAAAATTAATATATCTCTGCAGTAAGATCTAGATTAAATATCAACTAGATGGAAATTCAAAATGGCCACTTAATGGCACTCTAGATCCAGCTATTTTAAGGGATCTTAATACATACTGCCAGCGAACTGGTAAATGGAAGGAGGTTCCCTATGTTCAAGCGTTCATCTATCTCTAATCCCTCCTTGTGTACTTCTTGTTCCCCAACTCAACTTCTCTTAACTATGAAACCTACACAACCTCCCCCAGATGACATGGCGACGCTGGACCCAGCTAATGAACCACCTCCCTTTCGCCACAGGCCTGTCTCCATGCCTCCAAAAGCCCAAACTGCTACCTCAGTTTCTCCTCCTCACCAGGATGCTCCAGAGCCTGCTAGGCCTGCCTCTCCAGATCCCTCCCCTTCTTCTGTGCCATCTGGGGGACGCTCAAAATGCCCCACATTGGCAGCTACCTTCACTCCTCCTGTCACTCGCTCTAAGACTTCTGCCAAACCCCCAAGTTCTTCCTCCCCAGAGACATCTGACCCAGCAACAGTCCTACCTCTAAGAGAAGTTGCTGGAGCAGATGGCCTTGTCAGAGTACTTGTTCCTTTCTCCCTTAGCGAACTTTCCCAAATAGAAAACAGGCTGGGATCTTATACTTCTAATCCTTCCAAGTTTATCAAAGAGTTCCAATACAGCTTAACTTTCCATGATGTTTATATGATCCTCACTAACAATTTACTTCCTGAGGAGCGCAGGTGAGTCTGGGAAGAGGCAAGTGTGCATTCAGATGGCATTCACCAGACAGACAATGCATACCTGCTTGGTTCTGACACCGTGCCAGACCAAGATCGCCAGTGGAACTACAATTCAGCAGGTGGTATTTTAGCCAGGGACAGGTTCATTACATGCCTTCTGACCGGTCTTAGAAAAGCGGCCTTAAAGCCAGTAAATTTTGAAAAACTCCAAGAGGTTGTACAAGCAAGAGAATCCATCTCAATTTTTGGAACATCTTACTAAGGCCTGATTACAGCATACTAACCTGGACCCTGATAGCTCAGAAACTTCTCAGTCTGGGGCATCCAGAACTCCTCTGTTGCTAAACATCATTCTCCTGTTGTCACCCAATTACTGGACTCTACCAGGACTGTGCTCTATTAAGCTCCAGAGGACAACGAGGCCGTCTACCTTATCCCCAATCCCAGAAAATGAGACTCCACTCCGGCAGCTGAGCTCGACCTCACTGGATTAAACATGGGTTTCTTATCCTCCCCCTGCTGTTCATTCCTATCCAGGGTAGCCCTTATATCTGGAGATTCAAGGTTCAAGAAACCTCCATAAATAACAGACAGTCTTTCCACATAGGGTTGGGAAACTGCTCCATAGTCAGATGCCAGAAACCAATCCAAATTGCTATCATCCCGGTATCTGTAATCCCATCTAAATATTATGATCTCTATACTTGCTTTCTCTTTGACCAGACAGAAGATTATTGTAGAAAATGGCCAGACAAATATGAGGGCTTGTCAAATACATATGCTAGGATCACAGATCAATCATTTCTTCTACCAACATCGCAAGACACTCTTTTTCCACATACAAGACCTGTGGGATTCCAGGTGGAAGAGTTGTCGGTAAGCTCTATCGTAAAAATCAGCCCGGGGCTCAGTAAGTACCATCCATATTCAAAGAAAATATGTCTCAAATTGCCCAACTCCTAGACATCAAAAAGGTAGGGGAGATAATCAAACACTCCTCTGAAGTCCTTACTTCTTTAACATCACCCCTCATAAATGGCACTAACTTATCATTCCACCTTTTACTTCAGACCTTGACCTCGGCATACCAACTCCTCAATGTCACCAGACCTGGACACTTTAAGGAGTGCTGGTTATGTGTACCCCCTGGAACTAACTTACAATTGTCACTTACAGCGTCTCCAGTAATACTGCCAAGTAACGTTACCTCACCCTTTGTCAGCTTTCCTGCCTCCAGTGTCACCATGACTCCATACCTTGCCTCTGTCCCTCTCTTTGGCGTGGCAACCTGCTTTAAGGCCTCTGGGACCCATTCAGTAGGAATGCTGAGCTCCCTAGACTGCAATAGAACCATAACCCTTGATATATCATCTCTGCCACAATGCTCTACAATCCAAAACACGTCAATTCTTTGTGGCACTCAGGCATATCATCGCCTACCTGCTAGCTGGTCAGGAGTTTGCACGTTAGTGCTTCTTTTCCCTGAACTGGGAGTAGTCCAGGGAAACAAGCCCTTGCCAATCCCAGTTATAGATATGATAGCTGCCCAACATAAGAGGGCAGTTCAAGTTGTTGTACCACTCTTGGTCGCTACAGGAATAGCCATAGGTGTTGGTACTGGAGTTGCAGGGATAACAACTTCCATGATCCAATATAATACATTCACTTCCCAGTTCCAAAGTGATTTTCAAAAAATGTCTGAAACTGTGCTTACTACCCAAAAACAGATTGATTCTTTGGCAGCCGTGGTGCTTTAGAACAGACAGGGACTAGATGTCCTGACAGCTAAAGAAGGTGGTCTTTGCCTGATCCTCCAAGAAGAATGCTGTTTCTACATCAACCAGTCCTGGATAGTAAGAAATAAAATCCAGGAGCTACAGTCAGACATAAAAAATTTCAGGGACCGTGAGACCTCCAGTTCTGGGAATTTTGAAAACCCCATATGGAAGTGGATACTCCCGTTTGTAACTCCTCTCCTAGTCATCTTCCTGGTGTTATTATTTGCTTCCTGCCTCATTAATTTTGTTTCTACATTTCTTCAACGACAAATACAAAAAATTTCTAACCAAACTATCAATCAGCTTCTGTTACAGGATTACCAGCTGCTGTCCACAGACGAGCCACTGTCCACAAAGGGACCTGATGCAAACGTTTACCAAGTGGATCCCGATAGTGAAAGCCAGCTACCCCCATTGATAATGCCCCTAGACAGCAGGAAGTAGCTTAAGAGACACGACGCCCTCATCCCCTTTTCATCATCGGCTTCCCCTTCTCTTTTTCTTTCCTTCTCTTTATAATATCAAAAAGGGAGGTATGTTAGCATCACCGAGTGCCTGCGCCTATGGATAGGCGGGATCACAGACCTGTTGCTATGGGCAACAGCCACCATATTCCCAAAATCCCTAGGGCTCGCTTCCCACCTTTACCTGGGCCATACATACATCACAACTCATATAAAACAGGGAACATTCCTTTCTCGTTCTCTTTCCCCACTCCTCTCTTTCTGCGCCACCTCCCCGCACTCTCTCCCTCTCAATTAAACCTCCAACACGTGGAACTGTTTGGGCCTGGTGTGTGGTATTTTTGATGGGAACGCCTCTGTTAAACCATCAAAGGAAGTTATGACAGCCACAGTGGGCAGCATCCTGGAAGCTTATGCTCCAGACACACCTTAATTACGTTTATGGCAAAGCCTCACCTGCACCCATCCTGTTTTCCTTCTGATGCACTGGCTTCTGTGCACTTGAGAAGGCCAAAGGGCATCTTCTAGATTCTCTTTGAGCTAAGCTTGCTGGTCTGAGAGGTGGGCAATGAGGAGTTCTTGGGAAGCTGTAGATTTTCTCCAGCATGTCTCAGCTGGCTGTGGCATAGGAAGCCACTAAGGACTCTGATCTTAGTAAGGAACCTGTGTATTACTGTGGCGTCTTGGGGCCCTGAGCCAGTCTAGATGCTGGCTCAGGGAAGACGCACAACGACAAGAAGACAGTTACAAAATGCCACCGAAGTTTTTCCTGTTCCTTTTCATCTTTTCACATGCATGTGTGAGGTACGCATGCCTGTGTGAAGGCATGTTTGCATACATGTGGAGGCTCAAGGTCAGCTTCAAGAACCTTCCTTGATTCCTTTTTACTTTACTCTTTGAGGCAAAGTATCTCAATCAAATATTGAGCTCATCAACTAGCTTGTCTTGGGATCTGGGAGTCTTTCGGCTGTCTCTACTGTGTCTGTGCAGGTATGGGCCACTACACACACCTGGCATTTCCATTGCTTATGGGAATCCAAGATCTGCTCTTCTTGCTGCTGCAGGTAGCGCTTTTACTATGGAGCTGTCACTGTAGACCATCACTGTTTTCCTTGTGTTGCTTTGGACATGCTTAATAATATGAGCTAATGTTGCTTCCTCATCTCTAGTACAGCAGTGTCAGTGTTTTCTAACAGAATTTATTAGTGATACAACCATCTTTCATGCCCACCTTGACTATTGAGGGTTCCTTTGAGTTTCCTCTTTGGAGACAGAGTGCATGAGTTATTTTTCTTCCTGTTGTGATTAAAACATCTGTTAAGAGGCACCTTAAGTAGAAGAGGGTTTGTTTAGGATTCTAGACTTAGAAGTTCAACAAGATACATCTCAGTCTCAGCATGGCAGGGGACGTATGCTAGCCGCTGGCAGTAGTATCTAGTCACATTGCCTCGGGTAGTTAGAAAGTAGAGAGAAAACAGGTAAGACAGAGCTATAAAACATCAAGGACCCGCCCTCAGTGACCTGCTTCTTCCACTGAGGTGCCACCTCCTAAAGGTCCCACAGTCCTCCTAACAGTGCTAGGAACAGAGTGGTCACACAGAAAGACTGTGAAGGACACTTCATATTCAAACTTCAGCAAAGAATGCCTGTAGTTTTGTTTGTAGACATGACACTGCATAGTCATCGTATACCTTCCTTGTTCCACTGAGGCTTTTGGTCACTAACTGTTGACCAGGTCTATGCAGAAGCAGAGTAGATAGAGATGGAGCATGTTAGTTCTCACAGCTAGTCTTCAGTGTAGTGCTCTTCTTTGCTGATGGAAAGCCAACGTCTGTATTTCTAAGGCTCTCTTTCAGTCTGGTTGCTGTCAGGCTTTGGGTTTGGTCACTTGAAGCCAGTGCACGGGGTATGAAACCAGAAACGAGCAGAAGGGTGAAGCCTTGCCCTTTCTGGTCTTTTGCCAGCAGAGACATGAAGGCATTTTTTCCTCCTTTCTCCCTCCCAGCAGCCTTAACACATGTCTTTTTGCTCAGTCCCTGGCTTGGTGGGGCTCAAGAAATAAGCATATTCCATGTATGTTACTAGTTCAAATCAGAGCAGACTTAGTGAGATTCCGTCCTGGTGGTCATCACAGGAATCTCGAGATGAAGATGGCTTCCTCTGCAGCACACCATAGTAACTTCAGTGGCCCTAGTTATGACAAGGGCCTTAGCTTCTGGCCTTGATGGTTTGCATTTAAAATCATCAGCCTTGTGTTTTGTGTTTCTAGAGTTTGATCTTGAAAGCCATTTGTGAACAATCACACTGCACACCCTGTCTGAATTTTGCTAACTGTTTTCATACAGTGCATCTTGCTTGAAGGAGAGTTATTAGTTCTTCACACTTGAGCCTTGGCTGACATATATGTAGAGAGTTCTAATTTATATATAAAGGAGGGGTGATAAAATCATCTCATCTTTTCAGCCAATCTTCCCATAGAATTGGAAGAGAATACCGTCAAATGAGTGAACTTCAGAAAAGTAGTTTTCTAAAATAGGAGTCCCCACTCTGTATTTTATACACTGCTGGCCCCACTATTTCCTATTCAGAAGACTAACTTGTCTTTCTTGGACTCTGAGAATATTTGAACAGAAGAAAAAGTCCAAGTTATTTTCAAGCTATGAAGTTGGCTCAAAAGTTGCTAGTTGAACAAACGCTCGTTTTTCTTTTTCTGTATTGCATCTGATTTCCTGGCTTCTGCCTCAATGTCTCTTAACCAGTTACATTATTTTAAATATAATTAAGTATGTTTACATGATTATGAGCTTAAAAGTTAGGACAAAATTAAGCCTTTTAATATTAAAAAAATCCATTACTTTTTAAAGAATTTGAACAATTTTCTTTTGTTTCCAAGAGAAATGCATGCACATATGACATTTTCCATATTGCTACAAGCTCAAGGCAGACTATGGCTTTGAAGCCAGAAGGTTTCTATTTAAATCTTGGTTTTGGTGCACGTAAGGTGCATGTGGGACAGTTTTCTTAGCTTCTTTTAATGGGTTTGAATTTTATTATTTTGATCTTTTGTCTTTTATCATGTTAAAATATTTCTTATTTCAAAAATAAGTAACATACAGCCTTATTAGTATCAAATAGAAATAAGGATTTTGTTGTTGTTGCTGCTGTTGTTTAGTGTTTGAGACTTGAGGTTTTGTCCACATTTTGCAAATATTTCACCCTCTCTGCAGCTCTGTTCACTAACACACATTCTTTTGTCTTTCCCATTTGTTGTCTCCTCTGTGTTTTAAACACACTTTTCTTGCACATTTACTCTGCATTCTGGGATTACTTCTTAGGTTTTTCCTTTAAAACATCAGTTTATATATCTGGCAGTATTGGGCCAGTGGTTAAAAGCACTGGGTGTATTCCAGAGGACGCAGCTTCAGTTTCCAGAACCTACATGGCAGTTTGTAACCATTTTAAATTCAAGTTCTAGGGGATCTAATGCTCTCTTTTAGTTTTTCCGTGCACCAGGCACACATGTGACACACAGACTTACATGCAGGCCAAACTCCCATACACAAGAAATAATAAAAAAAATTAAAAATATTTAGTTGTATTAACTTTGTGTCTTACTGTTCCTAATGAGTATTTTATTTTGTCAATTTGGGTCCTGATTTTCAATGTGTTTTTTTCATAGCCCAAGATGCTGTTTAAATATAAAAAAAGACTATTCTTACTCATTTCCTGTAAACTGAGAACCATGAGCCTAGTGTTTTTCTTCTGGGTTAAAGATTATCATCAATCTACCATCTATCTACCCTCTATCTATGTAACTTACATGTTTATCATGTATCTTTTATGTAACATTTTGCTATATAACATCTATCTATCTATCTATCTATCTATCTATCTATCTACTTGCCTACCTATCAACCTACCTATCATCTATCAATCAAATGTTTAATTTTGTGACTATAACACATTTATCATGTATATATTCATCAATCTATCACTTGTAATTATTGCCTGTCACTATTTATCTAACACCATATATCTCTATCATCAATTAAAAACAACTTTTCATGTCAAAGAGTATGTTCTAGAAATACACATACAAGTAATATTAAACAGTCTGAACAGATTATATATAGGGATATGTGTATATACATAATCATGTACATATACATGCAATAACCATTAGTGGAAAAAGATCATAAATTTAAAGAAGAGTACTACTCAGCTATAAAAAACAATGAATTTATGAAATTCTTAGGGAAATGGATGGATCTGGAGAGTATCATCCTGAGTGAGGTAACCCAATCACAAAATAACACACATGGTATGCATTCTCTGATAAGTGGTTATTAGCCCAGAAGTTTGGAATACAGGAAGAACGACCCACAAACCACAAGAAACTTAAGAAGAAGGAAGACCAAAAGGTGGATATTTCATTCCTTCTTAAAAAGGGGAACCAAACACCCACAGAAGGAGTGGCAGAGATTAACTATGGACCAGAGACTGAAGGAAGGACAAGCATATAGCTACCTCCTGAGAGGCTCTGACAATACCTGACTAATACAGATGTAGAGGCTCACAACCATTCATTGAACTGAGTACACTGTCCCCAATGAAGGAGTTAGAGAAAGGTTCTATGGAGCTGAAGGGTTTGCAGCCCCTTAGGACGAACAACAATTACTAACTAGTACCCTCAGAGCTCCCAGGGACCCAACCACCAATCAAGGACTATACAGGGTGAGACTGAATGTTCTGGCAGCATGTGTATAGTAGAGGATTGCAAATTTGATCATCAATAGGAGGAAAGGACCTCGGCCTTATGAAGGTTCTGCGCCCCAGTGTAGGGGAATGACAGGGCCAATAAGTGGGAGAGGGTGGGGTGGCAGACATGGGGAGGGGGGAGGCAAAAGGAGTTTGTTCTTGTTGTTTTTGTTTGTTTGTTTGTTTTTTGGAGGGGAACCTGGGAAAGGGAAAATTTACATGTAAATAAAGAAAATATCTAATAATAAAAAAAAAAGAAAAAAAAAGAAAACCAAAAACAAACAAACAAAAAAAAAGAAGAGTATTGAAGGGTATATAGGAGAGTTTGCAGAAAGGAAAAGGAGAGGAGAAATGTAATTATATTATAATCTCAACTATAAAATAAGTCCATTTATAAAAAGTAAATATTTTTAAATTAAAGAAAGAACTTTACCAGTTCATTGCTTATTTCCTCAGACGTTTGCCATCCTATACAATTACCAGTGTACTTTACCCAACTGATCTTAAAGCGATAAAGTATTCTAAGGAGGATTTGAAGGCTTCTTTGACAGGGAGCCTGCATCTCTGCACTGAACAGTGCCCCTTAGATGGTTGGAGTGAATTATGCAGGTCGATGCCAGATGCCTGCCTGCCCCACAAGCCCCCACTCTTTTTTCCTTGAAACAAAGAAAAAAATCTCCCGAGGCCTGAGCTGAGACACAAAGCTTCATGTGCCTGGGTGCAGTTTGTTTCAGTGAAGCAAAGATAAAGTAGAGGGAGGCCAGAGGCTATTACACTGCTTGCTTGAACCTAGAAAATAGGATTTTGAGAGTGGGTCATTGCACAAAGATGAAGGGGAAGGAAACCATACAAAGCTCTGTGGCAATTTCACTTGATGCTGCTCGCTGCAACGGCAGTGAGATTGTCTTTTTCCTCGGGACTCCATGTGCAGCTTAAGTGGAATTAGGAAAAGCTTGCTTTGTATAATTCCAGAAGATGCACTAGTGTTGCTAAATCCAACAATCATGATTAACAGAAACTGAGGTTAGAAGGCAGATATGTCTCTGCCAGTCTATTGACAGCTCACCTGCACTAGTGTTTAAAAGCACTCTAACCTTTCCCTGACTAGTGCTGGAACTGCCTCTGTTTGTGCCTTTGGCTTATGCAACATTCAACACCACTATGCCTTCTACCTGGAGCCGCAGAGTCCTGGACCAACAGGACATGGTTTCTACAGCAGATGTATTGGTTTTACTTGGCAAAGGCCAGCTTGCCTCAATTTAGTCTGTCTCCAGCTTCCTAATCTTTTGATATTAGTATTAAGTGTATTGTTAAATTGGCTCTTCACAGTTGATGGGCTGGCAGGAAGTGTGATTATATTACATGCATAATAGTTGCTTTGTGCCCAGGTAATTTTATCATAAAGGATACAATTTAATGAATCAAATAAGATAAATAAACAATGGTTAGTTAAAGTTTCAATATTTATGAGGCAATGGAATGGTGATTAGTGCATATGAAGTGAGGAAGTTGGAAATGTGACAGGAATACCAATGGTGTCACTTTCTGAATCAGTCCGTGACTATCCTTCTGAGACGAAGCTTTCACTACCTAAGAAGCAGTGAGAAGGGTTGACAAGACATAAAGTTGAGTTTGTTCCTGATCTGTGTATTTCAGAACAAGCATTAGCTTTCCTCCATTCTTTACCATATTATTGAATTTTATTTAGAACATTCTTTTTATCTTATATTTTATTCTATATATTTACTTTGTGTATGTATACATGTGAGTTTGTATATGTATGTGTGTTTGTATATGTATGTGTGGATGTGTGTGTGTGAATGCATGTGTGCATGTGTGTGCATGCATATACTGTGGTCCACATGTGACAGTCAGAGGACAACTTGAAGGAGCCCATTCTCTCTTTCCACCATGTGCATTCTGGGAAACAATCTCAATCATAAGGCTTGATAGCAGGTGCCCTTACCTACTGAGTCTTTGGCTCTCTTTACTAAACTTTAAAACGAGCCCAGTGAATAAGAAAATTCTGACAGTATTTTATTATTTTTACTACTGTACTTAGCTATGCCCTATGAGATACACCCAAGAGTCTTTAATATATCTTAATGAAATGAAAGAAAAGTTTTGACCTGAGTGTTTATGTAATGCTCATTTTGAAAGAACTATGCACTTAATACTCTGCAATGTGATGCCCCCTTTCTATGATGCTTTGAGTGCCTTCCCTGACATTTATTTATTGGTAAAAGATCAGAAGTGAGAATCAGCAACACTGAGGCACATGGTATAAAAGACCATCTTATACCAGCGAAACTGGAAAGAAGAGGACAGAAATGGCAGGTGTGGGCGTTGATCACTTAGGAAGCAAACAAAGAAAATGAGCAGTCAACGTCAAGTCCTGGCAAGTTCTGTAATATTTGAAAGGTACCTGGTTAAGCTTAATAAAAGTGGGCAGAAGGGAGGATGAAGGAAGGAGGAAGCAGGGAGATAAAGGATATCGATTAAATTGAGTGACGTTTCAGATCTAAGGGATATTCCAGAGATGCCCACAGGAGTAGAGCTGTTATGCAAACACTATCCCAGATGAGAACTAACAACTCTTCACAAACAAGCTAAGGTAGCCAAAGCCATTGAGCATTTTTCCTTGAGAAGCTGGAACTGCAATAGGGCTGGCCTGGTATGTGGCTGTTTTGCTTAAGGGACCTCCTTCCTCTAGTCGCACAGACTCTAGTGAGAAGGATTTGGGCGTCTTACCAGCTGAAGAACCATGGAAAGGTGGCTGTAAAAAAAGGAATGTGGAACTGAAGGGACATTCAAAAGTGAAAGACACACAGAAACAATAAGACCCCCAAAGTGAGTCACTTGTTCTGTTGACATCTTGGGCTGACAGATAAACAGCTCTTTCACAGGGAGGAGCTCAGGCCCCTGGGAAAGAGAACAGTAGAGGCTGGATATGCTTTGAGGAAGCTATGTCAGCTTTCTGTCTTGAACATGCTGCTCTTTGATTTCCTAAAACTAAACAAATATCTGCTCAGGTAAAGAAATAGTTTAGTGAAGAGGATGTCCACAAAGTGAGAGAAAACCTTTGCTAGCTATTCACCTGACAGAGGATTAATAAAAGTCAAAAAATAAATAAATAAATAAATAAATAAATGGCCCACTCAAAAGTGGGGACTGGGAACTGAACAGAGAGTTCTTAGAAAAAGATATAAAAATGGCTAAAAAACATCTTTAAAAAAATGTTCGTTGCCCGGAGTTAATTAAAACAACTTAGATTTTCGTCTTACCCCTGTCAGAATGTCAAAGGTAAACAAAACAACCTACAAGAAATGCTGGAGTGATTTCTTGTAGGCCCAGTGACCCCTCGATCAGTGTTGGCTAAACTGTAAACTGCACAATCACTCTGGAAATTAGGGTGGCGAATTCTCAAAGAGCTAAAACTAAATTTACCATACGACCCAGTTATACTGCTCCTTGGCATGTGCCCAGAGGAATCTACATCCAGCTCCAGAGATAGTTGGTCTATCTGGTTCACTGCTGCTCTGTTCACAATAGCCAGGAAATGGAGACAACTTATGCTCTTTGACAGACAAATGGATAATGGAATTAGGGTCCATGTATTCTATGCAAGGTGGGGATGTTCTTCAACTCAGGGGTCCTCAGGAAGCAGAAAGTCAGCATTCTAAAAATGTTTGCAGTTCATGATTGTTTCCTGTATAATTTTTAAAGACTCATTTATGTGTGTATTTGTGCACATGTATGAGCAGATGAATGTATGGCAGTCAGAGAGTGCATCAGACAACCTCAGGCAATATGCTTCACTTACTCCTTTGAGGCAGTGTCTCTTGAATCTAGGTCTCAAGTTTTCCTGGCTTGGGTAGAAGCCAGCATACTCCAGCAATCTTTTTGTTTATGCCCACCTTGGACCTGGAGGGTTACAGGCATGTAATTGATGCCTTGATTATTACATGGGTGTTGGATATGAATGTTAAAGCTGATATAACTGTTTTTAACCACTGAGCCATCTTGCCAACTCCCTGCTTGATGTATTATGCTTGATGAAACAATGTAACTGCTAAGATTCCCTTAGAAATAACAGAATTAAGTAGAATTTGGTAACAAAATCCTGTGATTCCAGTACTCAATGAAGCCAAGAGGATATGAATTTCAAGGTCATCCTTGGCTACATAGCAAGTTCAAGGCCAGCTTGCATTACAAAAGACCCTGTTCAACCAACCAACCAAATAAATAAATACATAATGTTTGCAAATCCTTTTGTTACTTATTAGACAAGCATTTCAGGCAGATAATGGAATACTCCTGTAATCACTTGGGGTAAGGAATTCCCTCCATGCAGCACAGGTGAAACAAAATTCACAGAAAAATGAGATTTATTATTGATTGTTTTCTAAAAAAAATTCCGTGGAATGTCTTTCAATAGGACCAGGACAGGTCAAGGTAAGAAGCCTGCACATAGGTAGCAGATTTGCAGCTTGGTCTCTATGTGGGTCCTAAACAACTGCAATGGGGGCTATCCCAAAAGCTGTTGCCTGTATGTGGGATATGTTCTTTTAGCTGGATTTCCTTCTTGTCTGGCCTCAGCGGGAGAGGAAATGCCTAACTTCACAGAGACTTGAGGTGCCAGGGTTGATGGATATCCATGGGTGATCACCTGCTCAGAGCAGAAGGGGAGGAGAGATGGGGGGAGGATTGAGCAACGGGGTTACTGGGAGGGGATCAGTGACTGGGATGTAAAGTGAACAAGTAAAAAAAAATAAATTAAATTTTTAAAAGAAGCTGAAATATTACTTTGTTTACTGATTTTGAAAAAAACAAAACAAAAACCGTTTTGTTTGCTGTACAATCTATGAAAATACCCAAAGAAGGAAACTCAACAATTATGACATGAAAATCATTCAGTTTATATTGGAAGCCACAGAAGTTCAGCAAAGAAGGGGAATTGGCATCTCCTCATGTTCTGGTTTCTTGCATTCTTATTTTTACATGGTTGTAACAAAAAGCACAGAGAATCTCCAAAACAAAGAGCACGCACACATGATAAGGGAAAGGAAAAGAGCCTTTGGCTTAGCCCTTGGCAAAGCCCTTGCTTCAGCTTCTTCCCTTCGGCTCTTATCTGCCGCTCCACTTTTCCTCCCTCTCCTGTAGACAAACGAAGTGCGATCTGCCTACCATGGCTATTGTCAGACAGCACCAAGGTCCATTTGTTTTCATCTTCTGGTCTGATGATTAGTGTCCAGATCGTAAAATAAACAACAACAATCAGGTCGTCTCTCCCCTTAAGAAATCTCAACCACGACTGATCTTATAAAGCACAGCACAATTGGTATCTTTTGAGGCAATCAATAAGCTGAAATGGCTTTAGTGACAAGTCTGAAATGAACTGCTAAGTGGCAGATTCCCTGGGAGCTTAAGAGTGAGCACAAAGAAGTGCTGCACAAAGCCTATGGATAAGGTTGTTGGTGCAGTGACTTAGAGACCAGTGTTAAGTCTCATCTCCTGCTTTCCTCTCATAAGTAGCAACTTCAGAACTGAAGCTAAGGCACTCAGCATCCATCTCCCTAAGGCATTCAGCATCCATCTCCCTAAGGCACTCAGCATCCATCTCCCCACCAAGACTGGCATTATTGCTGCTCATTAGTAAAATCTTTCTCTGTCTCTCTGTCTCTGTCTCTGTCTGTCTCTCTGTCTCTGTCTCTCTCTGTCTCTCTCTTTCTCTCTCTCTCTCCACATACACAAACACACACATAAACACACACACACACAAAAACACACAAAACCACACAAACACACACACACACTCACACACACACTCACACACACACACACACTCACACACACACTCACACACACACACTCACACACACACACACACTCACACACACACACTCACACACATACTCACACACACACACACACACATACACACACACAGTTAAACTTCTCTTACAATTGAGAGGAGTAAAAATAGATACCATAATATAATCTTGGCAACCGTGGGAGCTTTGGCTCCCTAGGCAAGAGGAATAATATTTTTTACAAGATTTATATCTATTGGAAATAATTTTTCTTTCTATTCTACCAAGCAAACTAACTTTTTCTTTTATTTAGGAAAATGGACCTGTTTTAGGGACAGAAGTATGTGCTTCTGCATACAGAAATGTAAACTTGGGGAGTGTGCTGGCATAGATTTATCGTTACTGTGTCTTAAAGATCAACATTACATAGAATCCTAGGATAATTATAGATATTGTTACTGTGGGTTTTTTCATATTAATTTCCCATAAACTTCCCCAGCATTAGACTATGTTCTTTGAGGTGGGGAGTGTGAGGACTTGGCCCTGTATCTGCCTTTAGTAAAGGGATAGAAGAAGTCAGCAGCTCAGAGTGCATTTCCATCGTTCCTGAAAACATTCTTCCAGGTCTAAGGAAATCTGACAGAGATGATGTGACTTGGTGTGATGTCTTACTCTGTTTTCTTGCCAGAATGAGATCTGCTTTAAATTCGCAGGCTCGTAAAAGTTCTGATATGCTCTTGGAAGTGTGAGGGATACTGCTCTAGGATTCGGGGATTACCATTCAGTGGACACTTGAATGCTAGTGAGTTCATAAATTTAAGAAAGAATCTAATAATTTATTTGCGTGGGCCAGAGACAGACATGGTATTCCAGGTGGGAGACCATGGATATTCATGAATCAGAGCTGTTCAATGATGCAGCCCATTTCTAACTCTCAATCAAACTACACCTCACAATCTGAAAATCTCAACGCATCTCTATGATTGTGGTTTTAAATTTAGTCTTTATATCCACAACATTTCAAACAAGTTGAAAGGAACTAAAATTTTCACAAGTTGTTCCATGAAACCATCAAACAATTGTTAAGGCTTTGTAAAATACTAGATAGTGTGCGCATTTGGGATTTCAGAGGGTGTAATTCTCCTTAATTGTGAGGTGCAAAGGTTAGTTGGAGAAGCTCATTGAAAGCTCAGTGGATATTTTTATCTAACCTAATCATGATGATTAGAAATGTCCATGAATGGATCTAAAAGACACAGAAAGGGATGATATTGCTACAGTGACCTCAAGTCTCTTACTTGAATGAAGAAAATTTCCTGGGAGACTGGGAACTAGCTCTGGTATGACCTTGTTTATCCATCTTGCCTGTTTTCCTTCTTCCTTCCTTCCTTCCTTCCTTCCTTCCTTCCTTCCTTCCTTCCTTCCTTCCTTCCTTCTTCTCCCTCTCTCTCTCTTTCTCTCTCCCTCTCTTTCTCTCTCTCTCCCTCTCTTTCTCTCTATGTCTTTCTTTCCTCTCTTTCTTTCTCCTTCTTTCCTTCCTTCCTTCCTTCCTTCCTTCCTTCCTTCCTTCCTTCCTTCTTCTCCCTCTCTCTTTCTTTCTCTCTCTCTTTCTCTCTATGTCTTTCTTTCCTCTCTTTCTTTCTCCTTCTTTACTTCCTTCCTTGCTTCCTTCCTTTCACAATTCCTCTTTCCTCCTTCTCTTTCTTCCTCCTAAATAAGCTAACCTGGTACTCACTATGTAAACCAGGCTACCCTTATAGTGATTAGTTAATTTAATAACAAAACCCAATGATTTTAGTTGGGATTACACAGTTAATAAATTTGAAAGAGGCGAGTTAATTACAAATAGAAATTAGCTCAAGTCAAATGCTTGCTCTATTATTTCTTAAACCATTTAAGATGTAATGGCAGATTCCTCCTGCCACAAAACCGTATATGAGTAGTGTATTGACAGATGGTTTCAGGGAAACTTAGAGTGATACCTTTATTGCTACTCTGTATAGCTGCACCAGAGGAAAAATGACAAAACCAGGTCACCAACAAAAGAAGTTACCTGGCATGAGAATCAAGACCCAACTTCATGCCTTAACCAGGAACCAAAACACAAAAGCCAAACCAAAACTGAAGAAAGTGGATATCACCTCACTTGCCAGACTGGGACTTGGTTTATCTTTTTATTTTGTTTTGCTTTGTGTTTGTGGTGGTTTGAATAGGTATGCCACCCCACCCCTAGACTCATGTGTTTGAATGCTTGGCCTATGAAGAGTGACACTATTAAGAGGTTGCCTTATTGAAGGAAGTATGTCACTGTGGAGGTAACCTTTGAGGTCTCCTAAGCTCAAGTTTCACCCAGCATGGAACATAGACTCCTGCTACTGCTTATAGATCAGGATATAGAATTTTTGGCTCCTCTAGCACCATGTCTGCTTGTACACTGACATGCATCCCACCATAATAATGGATTAAACAGCTAAATTAAGTATTTTCCTTTATGAGAGTTGCTATAGTCATGGTGTCTCTTTATAGCAAATAGAAATCCTAAGACAAAAGTTGGTACCAGGAACTGGGGTATTGCTGTGATAGACCTAACCATGCTTTTGTTTGGAGGAATGTGGATTTTAGAACTTTAGATTAGGAAAGCAGCCCAATGCTTTATGTGGGACTTAATGAGCCATACTAGTAGGAATATGGAGGACGGTGGTGCTGATGGTGATTTGAATTGTAGGAGCCTGGCTCAAGAAGTTTCAAGGGAGAAGAATTTTAGTATGTTGCCTAGAGATTGTTCTTGTGCTTTTTTGGTAAAGAATATGGCTGCTTTTGCCCTTATGTAAAAAGTCTACCTGAGTCTAAGGTGAAAAGATTTAGATTAATTGCATTGGCAACGAAAATATTAAAACAGCCTAATATAGACTCTGTCCTTTCATTTACTCATATGAAGAGTGTGTTGATCAAATGGAAGAAGCTGCACACACACAAAAACAAAACAAAACAAAAAAGTATGGTTCAGGGATTAAAGGGGCACCAGGAAGTGAAATGGAGCTAAATCCTATGTTCAAGAGGATAAACAGATTAGAGTTATTAAATGAAATTAAGGGAGTGGTGACCTCAGAGCAAGATCCCACCCAGCTAAGCATCCATCTTGTGAAAAGAATTAAAGAAAAGCTTAGGCATAGGCGTGGTACTTCATGCCTTTAATCTCAGCACTCAGGAGACAGAGGCATTCGGCTCTGAGTTCAAGGACAGCCAAACTTAGGCAGTGACGGAAAGTATGGGGAAGGTGTAATTGAATGAGGGGCCATGTTTCTGATCCAACAAGCAGTAGCACTTGATAGCTTTGGCTAGATGGTTCTGGCTGTAGAGTTTAGGATAGAAGAAAGGGTTATAGAATCTCCCTCCATGATTAGGAAAGCTGTTGAGCTCAGGTATTTAGCAGGGTTGTCCATGTATAGAGGCCCAGAGAAGCTGGTGTGTGAAAGGGTTTATGGGTTCTTTCTCTGTGACTAAAAAAGCTGATAAAGCCAGGTATGTGGCATGGAGGCCCACAGAGGGCACTGTATGAAACTGTGAGAGGCTTTTGAAGGTGAAGCCTGGGTTACTGTGGAGACCCCAAGAGTTTAAAAATGCCAGAGCTATGGGGTACCTGCTGAGGAAAGCTGCTAGCAGGGAGTCCAAAAGAAAAAGTGTATTCAAGTCATTAAAGCTGAAAGGAGAATTTTGACATCAGATAGATCAGACTCTATCAGGAGATAGAGTGTTTGGAGTTGCTTCGGTGGTTTGTAGTCCTTGGGTCCAGTATTTCTGTGCTCCCTTCCCGATGTTTTGTAATTGTTATGTATATCCTGTGCCAGAGTATATTGGAAATATGGGACCTGCTTTTAGATTTTGACTTTATAGGGGATTACAGTTAAGAGATTACATGAATCTCAGGAGAAACTTTGAACTTTTAAAATTTGTTAAGACTGTGAGCTCCAAATAAATGTTTTCATTTATAAGAGATGACATGGGTATAGTGTTTCCGCACAGTATTGGAAACCATAAGTATTGGTTTTGAGTGTCTCACTCTGACTGTGAACTCATAATGTTCCACCTTCCCCCTTCAGTGCTAGTTTCGGGTACAGAAAGTACCACCATGAATGGGTAGAATGTGACCTTTACAAGAGTCCCTATTTTTGTCTATTTTACTTTCTGGCTTAGTATCAACACTGCTCCTGTGTGTAGTGGGAAACTCCATAAATATTTGCTTGGTAAGTAATGAAATAATGAATGAGACCAGACAAATCCTCCAGAATGTGAGACCTGTAATGTCTGAGGCCAAAATTTAACTGTTATGTTGGGATTGTAATTTGAGCTAGGTGACAACCAGGTTCAGGAGCATTCACAATCTGGGTCAGAGAGGCTCATGATGGTGCCTTGGCTGAGGAGGTGGGAAAGGCTATTGGACCTTATTGGTCTCATGTTAGTATAATTTCTTCATGATCTCTGCTATGGGTAGCCTTCCTCCATGACTTATGAAAGAGGGGAGAGAGGAGCTACAAAGCTTGGTTTGGTTTGGTTTGTTTCCTCTGTCAAGCTGATCTCCCTAACTATCCTCTTTGCTGGTCCTGTCTCTTTGATGAAATTTTATAAAGTCTGAGCACAAAGTCCTCCTCTTTGCCTTTCCCCTCTCCTAGCCTTAGGACACTCCCCTAAGATGTTTTGACTTAATTACATGGCCTTCAATGACACTTCTATGTCTTTAGTTCTGATCTCTCGATTAGACTCTAAACCCCCACATCCTACTGCAAAGTGAGCAACATCCTTGTATTTTTAACAGAAATCCCATCTTAATTCCAGCAAAATAGAACTTGTGTTTTCCTTCCTAGAAATCTATTGCGTTCTTTCCTGTTTTTTTGGGAAAATGGAACAATTTACTAACTTGGAAATTCAGAACTAGTCATTTTCTCTCCTGTCAACAGACTCTGGCAGATCTCCTGTAAAACCCTCCTCTTTGCATCACTTCAAAGAGGCCTCTGTCTAATCGCCACCAGGATGTGTGCCTCAGGACAGTAATCCCCTAATGCTTTTCATGGCCTGTTTCCCCTTCCTTTCCCATTCTTCACATAAAAGTGCCAGCTGTTATTAAAACTGTGAGTCTGATGGCGTATCTTCCTGGCTTACTGACTTTTCTCATTGCTGCAATGAAATGCCCAGGAGAAGCAGCATTAAGGAAGGGAGGTTTATTTGGGCTCAGGCCTGGAGACTATGCCTGCCACTGTGGGGAAAGCATAGAGGCAGGAGTGTGAGGCTGCAGCTCACTCTACATGTACAACAAGAGTGCAGAGCAAGATGAGTGCAGGCCTGCTGGCCACTTCTGTCTCTTCATGTAGTCTGGAAGCCCAGCCATAGAAAAGTGCAGCTCCTGGTCCTGGTGGGTCCTCTTTGGAAATACCTACCCTGGTGACACACTTAGAGTTCAGTTTTCTTAGAGATTCTGAAACTAGTCAAGTGGACAGAAAGCCCACCCACTTACTCCCCTCTGGAAAACATTCTGGTAACTTCTGCATCTGGAGAAGTTGGACTTTGCATACATGGAACTAGACATGCACTGCTGTGTAAAAGCCAGGCTGTATAGGAGCATACAGATGCCAGAGCTCAACTTCTACTCCAGTTCTAATTCTATGCATAATATTTCCACGGATAATCCCTCCTCTAAGCTATGCCTTTAACACTATATATATCTCATATTCTTTCCCTTCTTCCAACTCCTCTGAGGTCTCCCATCATGCCTACTCATCCAATTTCATGTTTTCTCTCTCTCAACCCCTAACACGCAAACAAAAGAGAAAATCAAAACAAAGAAGGAAACAAACAAATTCAATGAGATTAAAAAATACCAACCCCAAACCAAAAGTGCACATAAAAACCTCTAGACCACTTTCGTTGGTAGAGGGTCCTTTAGTATGGAGAAAACAGATTTCCCCTCTCCTCGAAGGCATCAGCTGCAAATAGTTTCCTGGTTAGGGGTGGGAGTTTGTATTCACTCTCTCTTCTTTGTGCTGGGATTTTAACTGTAGCCTTATCTCATTTACTTGGCCATTTGTTTATATAATCTTTAAATTGGTCTTCCTCCATTATATATAGCATTCATAAACCTAAGCTGTCATATCTTCTAATTAAAACAATTACCAAATGCACTGTCACTGCTATTTCCCAAACAGTTCTAGTAACTTGGAATTTTACACACCGTAGGCAAAATTTGAATTGTGGCTTGAAAAGTGAGCCATAAGACTGATACAGGTACATATGAACTAAAACCAATCTTACTGATTTTACTAACAAAGGCTCTTGTCTCAAATTCCTGTTTTGTTAACATGATCAGAATTATAGCATTTAGCAAACAAAGCTAGAGTACAGTAGGGTCAGAATAGAGGAATTGAAGTAAAGATGAAATATGTGTCAAGTTTTGTCATAGATCATTTATTGGCTTTTTAGTAGGAGAAATATGTGGGAATGAGAGGAGAATAGTCTTGGGAGAGTGGGGCTGCATCAGGTTTAAGGAAGAAAGATGCAGAAAAGACTCTTCTATGTCACAGTTGATGTTCAGCTGACTTGTGACTCCCCAGCAATGACATAGAAGAAATCAAAGTCACGGACAAATATGTTTTAGTTAAAATTAATGCCATACTTTGTCATTGTACTTTACATTTCATTTATTTCTTGATTTTTTTTAAAAATGTGTACTTTATTTTCTAGTTAATAAGATGTTGCCATTGTTTCTGTAACAAAATCTGTTTTTCTGTTTTCATGCATGTATGATGTACTCACTAGTCTTGTGTAAACTGGACAGAATCTGGAATAATCAGAAAGGAAGAGACCTCAATTGAGAAAAATGAATCCATAAAGTAAGACTATACACAACCATGAAGGGCATTTCCTTAAATTAGAAATACATGGGGAAGAGCCAAGACCACTGTGGGTAATGCCATCCCTGGGCCTAAGTTCTATAAGAAAGAAGGCTGAGTGAGCCAGGAAGCAACATCATAGCCTGCATTCTTCTCTTACCCCATACACTGAGGCAGCAGAGAGACGACTGAGCGAGCCAGGAAGCAACAACATGGCCTCCATTCTTCTCTTACCCTATATATTGAGGCAGCATCTCTCATTGAAACCAGAGTTTGCAGACTCATCTTTCTCAGTTTGCTCTGGGTCTCTGCCTTTTGGGTTGGTCTCTATAGCCACTCAGCATTGATACTGATTATAGGGATGTAGACCTCATGGTTTGGTTGTAAGTATTTTAACTATTGAGTCATATTCCCAACTCATACTTTATTATTTTTAAACTTCATTTGATAATGTAAAACAGAAGAAATATTACTGTGCTTATGGAGCCTCTTATGTTTAAATTTTCACAATTTGTGTTAATTTAGTTTAAAAGTACAACCTTCATGTTGATCCTACCAGAATCTCTCTCATCTGAGAACATTCCATTTCCTGGCTGTGAAAACCTGCTATTCTGACTGAGACAGACTGAACTCTGTGCTCTGACATGCCTATGTCACACATAATCCTCACTTTCAGCCTTGCCCAGCAAGACACTGCCTTCTTCCAGCATGCTGTTTATCTCTGCCACACATATGGTGATCTGGAATTTCATCTTTCTATGAATTTTTTCTTGTGGGCATGGAAGTCTCCCTGTTTCACAGGGCTGGCCACCTGAGTAGAGGTGTGCCACTATACTTGGTTTGGACTTGGTCTTTTGAAATGTTCAGCAGCATTTGAGTCAATGGAACATTCTTGACCTCTTGACATTTCTCTTTAGGCTTCTGAATTTCTTCAGTGTTTCCCTCACTGTGTGTTTGGTCAGACTCTTCTATTTTATTGAACTCCAGATTATAGGATACCATAGAGTTAAATTTCTGTCTCCCCTTTATCAATGTACAGTGACCCCAATGACTAAAAGATTAAAACATTTATATATTAGTGATTCTTCAGAATGATAGACTTCCAGTCTTTAATCTTCTAGAAATAAAGAAGGCTGGGGATATATCTTAGTTTCCTGAAGGGTTGCCAAGCATGTTCAATGCCTTGGTTTGATTCCAAGTACAACAGAAGCAGAGTGTGGTGGAGCTTGCCTGTAACCCCTGCACTTCCTGGAAGAAGGGCAGTCAGGAAGTCAGTGTCATGCTTAGCTACTTAGTGAGTTGAGGTCAGTTGACATACAAGCTCTTATCTTAAACAACAGCAATAACAACAACAACATACAGCAACAGCAATAACAACACAGCAACAAACAGCAGCAATAAATAAAGAAGACTTATAAAGCTTAATATCCAAAACAGAATTCTTGACTTCTATATGTTATTCACTCAGTGTGTTAGTTAATAGAGCTCTGGGATTATCTTTATTGTCTTTTATGTAGCCAATATCTAATTCACTATTCAATTCTGTATTTTTTTCCATTTGCCATAAAGATCCAGTTCTCATTAGTTCCAGAAAATGATGTCGTCATTGCCACCTGATTAGAACTACTCAACTCTGCTCCCGTCTTCTTCTGGTGCTTTTCCCTCATGTCTGTCCTCTCTACTCTAGACCAAGAGATTTTTAATACAAGATAGATCTTGATATAGCCATTCCATTTTGGAGCTCTCCCTGTACTTAAGCTAGAAAACTCAAGATTATAGCTATCCCATAAGCCTTCCATGCATGTGCAAGCTAAATTGATGTCACTGAATTGATTTGGCATATTTAAGATTATAAGGCTGTCACTTCTGTCTAAACATAATAAAAATAAGTAAATATCCATCCACAATTTCTTGTTTGTCTAAAATTAATTTCATTTCCTTCTCTATTTTTATACAGTGGTGTTGAGACTGCATTGGCTACAGAAAATAAGCCAACTATTGAAAAGCAAAAATATTTGTTGGGAAAAGAGGGGCTCTTTCTTAACACAGAGCAAAGTTTCAAAAGAATTTGGTTGTGTTGAAGCATCATTGAATCATCTGTTTAGCAGAACATAGTGCCGGCAAAACAGAAGGCCTATTTTCAATAATTCTATTCATACCTCAAACCCCTGTGGCCTTCCGAGACTCTCCTTAACATGTTTCCATACAACAAAAATCTCTGACACTGAAACACTGGTTGCTGTGACGTCGGTGGGAGCAGTAGTGGGTTCTGTAAGAAGAGAAAGAGAAAGTGATAAGCCATGATCACCTCAAGGTTTCTCTGTCAAGCACTGCTCCATCATGTCTCAGCTGTTCATGCCCTTCTGACTGATGTTTGAGTGATGTGAAGTTATGAAAAAACATGATATAAGAAGGTGAGCTGTTCCAGTTTCTGGGTCAATTTACATTAGAGTCTTACCAATAGCCAGTGACAAATCTAGAATGTTGAGTCTTTTATCCTTGAGTCAGAGAGGACATTGCTAGAAAAGTGAATGGTCTGACTTAAGTTGTCTGACAATCCAGTCTTTCAACAAAGACAGTCAGGTGAGATTGGTAGGTTTATTTATTGTTTGTTAGTTTAATTGTTTTGGGGGCCTAGTTATGGAAACAACCTAGTTGTCCAATCACAGAAAGATGGAGAACACAGCATGTATTCATTTGATATATGTGAGCACACTGTAGCTGTCTTCAGACATGTCAGAAGAGGGCACCTGAGCCTATTGCAGATGGTTGTAAGCTACCATGGGGTTGCTGGGAATTGAACTCAGGACCTCTAGAAGAAAAGTCAGTGCTCTTAAGCATTCAGTCATCTCTTCAGACCCAAAATATATATTCATGATACAGTATATTTTTCAGCTTTAGAGAAGTTATGTCATTGTCAATAAAATAGTTATAACTGGAGATGATACTATAAAGTTAAATAAATTGGTCTCAGAAAGACCAATATCACGTTTCCCTCATTTGTGAGTTCTGAACTCATAAAAACATAATGTTATATTTGTACTGATGCCACAAAATTAAAGCAAAACTCTTTGGGAAATAATGGAAACTGATGGGAAGGGGAGAAGAAGAAGTCATGGAGGAAGACAGAAAGCCAGATATGGGGAGATGCTCAGAGTACATCTACCTGCAGGAAGGTGACCTGATATTACACTGCATAATGAAACAACTGCTGCAGGTGCTTTGCCTTAGGAGAAAATAAAGCTGTAGTTACTGCCAATTATACAATGTGTCCTGATTGTATTTGTGGTTTCCTTGTTTGCATGTCAGAGTTAAACATTTAATAACAACACCAATCCCACTACTGGTATTTTTCTACCTTGTGGCAAATTGCTTTGCTGCCTTTTAATCCCAAGTTTTCTCATCTGTAGTTTGGAAATAAGAAAAGCATTATCGAAGCCCAGATAGATGAAACACACTCATGGTTCCTATACTATTGAAGGTGGGATGGGAGGGTCATAAGTTCAAAGCCAGCCTGTTCTACATAGCGAGCATAAGACAATCCAAGTTCTCATAGTAAGAGTCTGGCTCAAAATATAAAATCAGCAAACAAAGAAGTATTATATCATATACTGTAAGACTTAGTCCTACTTGAAATAATGCATCTTGAATGTTTATTGTTATAGTTAGCAAAATTCATTCACAAAATATAATGGTAATACTCTATATTATATAGTCAAAGAAGGAGTCTAAACTTTATTAGATGTTTTGCCACAAAACTCAATTTCCATGAAAATGAAAGAAATGTGTTATGTATCCTGATATTTGAAAGGCATTCATTGACTTTTGTGAAAGGTGCAGGCAGAGTAGAAAAGTCCCTGAAGGTCTCGGTGCTGCTGCTCAAAACCACCTCTCCATTTGTTTCCATGTTCAGTGACCTTTCACACCATTTTTTATAATATGCAATGTCTAACTGACATCCATCAAAAAGTGCATTTTCTTTGACACCACATGCTATATGAGCAAGGAAATATTTCTAGCTTTGACATAGCTGAATTATAAATACTGTCACAAACACATGTTAACTGAAATGGAAGTATGAAGGTCGCAGATTAGGTCAAACGGTTCTGTACAGATTATTATATTTAAAACATCCTATGCTATAAAAATTGGAAAGGCTTTGTAGTAACTTCAAAATACTCCTCACCCCCTGACCTCCCCTACTGACCACAGATTCAGGAAACCATACCAGAGACAAAGATACAATTCTAAAGAACACCTTTCTAAAGGCATTATGAAGGGTCTGGGATAAGTATAACCATTTTTTGAAATCTGTCTTTAGCTATGAGACTGTAGCTCCATATCTATCTGGATGACTTTGAACATTACTGATTTATAGATACCCGTCCCATGCCTATAACTATGTAGTCCCGATGATGGAAAAATAAAGTCTGAAGAATCAAATTTCAAGATTGAACACGCAGTGAGTTCCTGGCCAGCTTGAGATACAACAGACCAATCTCTAAACAGACAGACAGACAGAAAGACAGACAGACAGACAGACAGACAGACAGACAAACCCACCCCACCACCAAATTTATCCATTGCCATGAAATAAGCCTATACAAGGCTGTTTCAAACATTTATATTTGTAGTGAGCAGTGATTTCCTCTTGGTAAACCTTGTGTTAGAATTTACATGCTAGGACTGGAGAGCTGACTTTTTGGTGAAGTGCATGCACTGCTTAAGGAGGATCTGAGTTTGGTTCTCAACACCTAAATCAGGTCACTCATGACTCCCCAGAGCTCTAGCCCCAGGGAGTCTAACACAGTCTTCTGGATTCCTTAAGTACTGCACATGAGCATGCTCATGCGCACACGCACACACACACACACACACACACACACACACACACACGCACACACACACACATACACACACACGAGAGAGAGAGAGAGAGAGAGAGAGAGAGAGAGAGAGAGAGTCACCGCCTACTACCTTTCCCCATACACACACACACACATATACACTTAAAAATAAATCTAAAAAAATACTCCACATGCTATAATTGGACCAATTCAAAAGTATTCTGGTAAGTTTATTTGATTTTCACACACAAGTTACACAAGTTAACATTGATTCCTGCACTGTATCAATTGTGGCTCCTCATTCTGATAACCTGTAGACATTCTTTCAATTTCCTTTGCTCAGTCTTGTGCTGCATTCTACTTTACAATGTATTCTTCTCCTATAAAATTTATTCTTAAAAGAGAAGAGTTTCTATCTCATTCTCGAACCACTTCTAGCAGATGTGTAGTAGATTTGTTTAGCCATTTAACAAGAATTTCACTTCTCAATTCTGTTGCTAAAAGAAAGGGGATGCTGGCAGTTTAGAGGCACACAGGACCAGATCACTCTGGTTTGGGTAGGAGTCATTTCGGAGGAGCCATTCTGCCACTGTGTCAGTTCTCAGAATGAATGCATTGCCGTGATTCATGTGCCAAACGCTTTCTCCCCGCTTGTATATTACTGAGGCAATTACATCTTAGTCAGAGAAGACTGCAGAGGGACAAATCCTTTCTGAAGCACAAAAACACATGGCTGCGTGGCAGCCTTCTATGGCTCTTTATCTCCAGAGAGAAGTTATTTCCCTGTTAGCTTTCACGAGCACCAGACACATTTAAAATATCTGAAATTGGAAAATTAAGTGTAAAAAGTAGAAGATTGATAAAGAACACAAGATATGGTTAGCAACTGCTTCCTAAACAAGAACTTCAATTTCACTGCCAAGCTTCGAGGATTTTAAATTCAGGTCACACCCCATCATGAGTCACAGACGCTGCCTTGCGGCTATGGGCCACAGTCATATCACCTGAATGAGCACTGACAAGCAGTCTTAAATTAGTTCACCTTCTAGATCAAAACAACATCTACCGTCCATCCATGCTGACCTGAGCCAGAATTTCAGCATGCAAAAAAGCATTGCCTAAAGCCAGGTTATCCCAAACTGTGTAGTGTTTAGAGCTGAACTGACAAAGTGTTTGTGTTCACAATAACTGACTGGATAGCAGAATCTTATGCTGGGATTTCTGGTCCTGCCTGGAAGTCCACGGCAGCTGTACAACAGAGAGTCTTCATAGGGAGACTCAGAAAATCGCTTGCACCAGAAGTCAGGAGTACACGCTCAGCGGGCTTCTGGTATTCTAGCAAATTGATGTAAGCCAATGTGTCAATCTCATTTATTCTACAAAATTAAGATTTTGTAGATTTTTTTGGGGGGGGAGGATGTTGCTTCATTCAAAATTCTGCTTCCAACAGTGCACCTTCCCTGTTTTAAATTTCTTAATGACTTCTTCTCATTCTTCTGTGTCTCATATGCATTATAGTATGCATGTATGTGTGTAGTGTGTATATAATGTGTAGTGTGTATGTATGTAGGTGCACATTTGTATGAGGGTCTGAGGTTGGTCAGAAATTTGCCTCTTTCATTCTTTAAACTTACAATTTAAGGCAGAGACTCTCAGTCAGACCCAGAGCTTGCCCTGGCTGCCATCTTGCTCCACGGATATTCTGCTTCTATCCCCAATGACTAAAATTACAGGCATTTATGTGCATTGTGGAGATTTGGACTGTTGTCTTCTTCTCTGGTGGCCAGCTCTTTTACCTCTGGTCCACCTTTCCATCCCTCCACTCACAAGTTCTAAAGAGTCATTTTTGGAGAAGGGCATATAAAGGAAACAAAGATAATTGGTTGAAAGACTGACAGAGGAACGAGAAAACATGCTTAAACATACATATAATAGATGAATGAAAGAACTTAGAGTAGTCGTAATTGATTCTTTCTTTTAAAGACTTATTTACTTAATATATATGAGTGCTCTGTTTTCATGTACACCAGAAGACAAATCTGTAATCCCATTCCAGGTGGTTGTGAGACAGCATGTGGCTGCTGGAAAATGAACTCAGATCTCTAGAAGAGCCGCCAGTATACTTAACAACTGAGCCATTTTTCCAGCCCCAGTCATAGCTGACTCTTTATGAAAAGGATGTTCCCAGACTTGTTATTTCCAGATATGTATTTAATCACCCTACAATACTCTTAAATATTATGTAATTATTTTTCAAAGAGGAGTAGGGGGGGCTATGAAAGCCGTCACATCTGCTAAATGGTGGATGGAAGGTTTGAATCCAGGTAGAAACTCTAGTTCCATGGTACTGTTGGTACACTGGGCTATCCACATATTATGTCTGCGCTTGTTTTCCAAAAGTACGTTAGTTTTCTATGTGTATGTACTTGTGGCATATGTGATTAAATGTATGCATGTGTCATGTGGATGGGTACAGAGCCCCAAGCTGAGGTAAAGATTTTCCTGTATTCCTTTCCATCTTGTGCTTTCCATTGTGCCTTCATGTGTATGTGTAAGTACATGATGTAGGTATGGGAGAGAGTGTGTTCACAGGGATATCAGAGGGCAACTTCTGAGAATTGGTTCTTCCTTTCCATGTTTGTATTGGATATCAAACTCAGGTCGCCAGGCTTGCTCTGAAAGTGATTTTATCTGCTGGTCATCTCTTAGTCACATCCACATTAGTTTTTGAGGCGGACTTTTACTGACTTTGAAGCTCACAGATTGGTTAGACTGGCTGCCAGTGAGCCTCAGGGATTCTCCTGTCTCTACAGCCCCAGTGTAACAATTGTACATACATGCCATCATTTTTGACCTTTATGTGGTACTGACAATCTGAACTCAGGTCCTCCCTCTCCCTCCTCATGCATGGGTGGTAGGTACTTTATCAATTAAGCCATCATCTCTACCTCTGCCTTGGCTCTTGCTTTCTTCCACTACCTCTTAACTACTAACCCCTTTCATGTTTTGATATTGGAATCCTTACTTAATCTCTCTACTTCTAGTTATTTTCAGAAACCATGGAAAGCTAGGGACTGCCTATTGGACTCTGCTATAGGCATATGTAATAGCCTTCATTGTTATTGCATGGAATTTTTGGTAACATTGAAACAAGTTGTACAAGGCTCCTAATAGGCTCTGTCATGATTAAACATTTTCCAAACTCACTCTTGTATATCACAAGATTTAAGCAAAAACAAAAACAACTTCTTCTACCCTTTACTTGAACTCAAATAATTTGATCAAGGTTCAGGATCTTATTTGTACAATTACACTGTGCTCTGTCTGTAGTCAGAGATGTGAAAAACTCTCATTTTCTTGTTTAGGGTATGATGTAGGCTGTGGATAGCTCCTCCACTCTAGTCTGGGAACAGTGGTGTCATGGGCACACTCATTGATAGATTTCAGAACCAGTTAGATTAAAATTGAGAACAGAATTATCATGCTTATGAATTTAGATGATATATGTGTGTTAAGTGACCCAGCAGCTGGAGTCCTCCTAGTAATTTGGGAGGATGTGCTTGTAATATTGATTGTACATCTGACTTCCCAGGACGGGTAGTGGCAGCATTAATCAAAGGGAACTCTAATAAACTTGGTGGGAGAAGGGTTATGGTTTCATTAGTTAAAAATTCAGTTGACAACAGCTGCCATTGAACATTTATAGTCACTAATCCAAATGGATCACCCAGCACAGACAGGCGATTATTGCTTGTATTTTATAACTAATACACCAATTTATTAATTTCTGACTTCACATAAATCCCACCAAGCTCAGTTTCAGTTAAGTGCTGATCTGGAGAATGCCACCTTGTGAGTACTGGGCTTTCATTTGAGCTCTGGTTGCCCTATTTTTAAGGGATAACTGCAAATCAGTTTCTTCAGATGAGCAGAAACTTCTGGACTTTTGTAAAAACAAGAGCCGTGAAGTTCACCTGAAAAGCTGCAAATATTAGAAAAAACTAAAGTAACATTACAAATAAATCTTTTAATCTGCAATTAATGATCATGGAATGTATTTCTTTTTTCTAACAGATCTAATTGAATGTGCAGTCTCTTCTTACCTAGACTTTGAGCAATGAGAAACTGAGAGCAAATAGATATGTGCTGAATTATGAAATATTTCTTAATTCAAAATACAAAAGAGAGTGTGAATCATTGATTTAGTATTTTCATCTTGAACAGAAATCACTTTAATAGCAATTTTACTAAGCCTTTGGCTATTGTTTGTTATTATTTTTAAATTAGGACATTTTAAAATTGTGAGTATACAGGTATTTTTTTAGTGGGCAGTTGTGCATCTGAGTGCAGTACCCAAGGAGACCAGAAAACATGTTAGGTCCTCTAAACTTGGAGTTACATGAAGTTGTCAGCTTTCTGACGTAGATTTGATCTGAAAAACAAGCTAGGATCCTCTACAAGAAGAGTCCATGCTCCTAAATGCTGAGCGGTCTCTCCATCCAACAAATAATTAATAGGTCAGGTTGGCCTCCGACTTTTAATCCTCTTTCCTCTAGTTCTGGGAGTATAGGCATGTCCAGCCTCACCCAACTTTACCATGCATTTTAATATCAATGACATCAGAACTCTGCAATGTTGGGCCCTATTTGGCCTTGGTTTGGATTTTGAGGACAAACCTGAATCGAGCCTGGCTGGATTTTCCAGGATTTTCCAGACCTGTCATTCTCCTCTGCTTGAGAATGACTCAGCACAACCTACCGACCTGAATGAGAGTGCCTCTGCCTAGCTATCGCTGATGTATTAATTTTGTATAGACCCCACATCCCTCATTATCTCATACCATCCCATATGTCGTCTCACCCCATACACCCATCCCCACCACCTTGCCTTCTCTATAGAAGGAAGTGCCTCATTTAATAAAGTGAGTTCCTGCTTTGACAAGACTCCCAGCCTGGTGCGTTTCTTTTGGGCCATTGGCACTCTCCATCCCACTCAGCCCTGGACAGATCCGGCTGGAACAGGTTCTCTCTTCTCGCCTGGACCTGCTGGCAAAGAGCCAACACTGCAATACTTTCAAAAATATGGGTTTGCTTCTAAAGTAAGATTGTATCATATCTTAAAGATCAATAGTGGAACCAGGATTAAGGATACACAGTTCTTCCTTGGTTTCAATGTTGGAAAAGCGATTTATATATAAGATCCTGTGGAAATCTTGGCAGGCAAATTGATCTCTAGGCTCATGTCAGTGATTACTTAGCACCATCTGAACCTTGCTACTTCCACTACAAAAATACTGAAAGGTTCCAGAGGCTCAAGGGTGTTAACAGAAGATCCATCTGGAACATCCCTGATTGTACTTGAGAGAAACAGTTAACCTCTGAAGTATGAGAGTCAATTCAACCCTCAAGTAATTTAGATAAAATCAGTAAAAGTGATTTAAAAGAATCCTTTTAATAGGTCAAATATGGGTGAAGCTTTGATTTCAAGAACATAATTGTCATTTGCACTCCTGAAGGCTCTCTTGAGAGAAAAGCAAAAAAGAATGTGGGTGTGAGAAATGAATACACTCACATATGGATAAGTAGCTTTTGCTTTTGATAGTCTCACTACAGAGCCTTGGTGGGCTTTGAATTTATGATACTCCTGACTGGTGCCATTACATCTTTGAAATGGTCACTCCTGTTCAAACAAAGTCATTTGCCAAATGACTAAATGTAGTACAATTTCCCCTTTTGATTACATAATAAATGGTGACTTATTATTGGTGTTTATTTGCAGTAATTATTAAAAAGAATACTTCAGAATAGAGAGTTAATAAATGGAAATTTAACTTTAGCATTGTGAGCATTCCAGAAGTGCTCTACTTCAAAACCTTCTTTGTTAAGTAAAATAATGTTAGTCAATTTACTTAGGATCACATAGTGTGGCTGCAGGTGAAGTTAGCTGGCTCTTCCAGTTCTATGTTCTGTTCTTTTTTTTGGCAGATGTGATTTAAAGTTGCAAACTATCACACTTAACAAAAATTTCCAATTTTGTAAATTTAATGTGTGATAAAATTTAAATCTTGCAATCAGAGCCAAGTTAGATTGTACATATTGAACAACTGGTATCTTTCATCGTTTCACTGTCAACTAAAGTATCATAGTGAAATATTTTATAGCGACAACCTCAGTGCACTTGAAAGGAAGTACGAATGTTTTCTGTCTAACTTGAAAGAAAAAAGCTCCAAAGGCAAGCCATTTCAAGTTTAATGTCACATAGCCCAAAAATGTTCAAGAAAGGCAGAAAGGAAGAGAGAAAGAAAGAAAGAAAGAAAGAAAGAAAGAAAGAAAGAAAGAAAGA
>JADRCD010234032.1:0-12541 GCA_019843815.1 Montemys delectorum
TGTGTTGGAGTTTTCCATTTATTACCCTTTGAAGGGCTGGATTTGTGGAAACATATTGTGTGAATTTGGTTTTGTCATGGAATACTTTGGTTTCTCCATCTATGGTGATTGAGAGTTTTGCTGGGTATAGTAGTCTAGGCTGGCATTTGTGTTCTCTTAGGGTCTGTATGACATCTGCCGAGGATCTTCTAGCTTTCATAGTCTCTGGTGAGAAGTCTGGTGTAATTCTGATAGGCCTGCCTTTATATGTTACTTGACTTTTTTCCCTTACTGCTTTTAGTATTCTTTCTTTGTTTTGTGCATTTGGTGTTTTGACTATTATGTGGCGGGAGGAATTTCTTTTCTGGTCCAGTCTATTTGGAGTTCTATAGGCTTCTTGTATGTTCATGGGCATCTCTTTCTTTAGGTTAGGGAAGTTTTCTTCTATAATTTTTTTGAAGATATTTACTGGCCCTTTAAGTTGGAGGTCTTCACTCTCTTCTGTACCTATTATCCTTAGATTTGGTCTTCTCATTGTGTCCTGGATTTCCTGGATGTTTTGGGTTATGGTCTTTTTGCATTTTGCATTTTCTTTGATTGTTCTGTCAATGTTGTCCATGTTATCTTCTGCCCCTGAGATTCTCTCTTCTATCTCTTGTATTCTGTTGGTGATGTTTGCATCTATGTTTCCTGACCTTTTTCCTAAGATTTCTAACTCCACAGTTGTCTCCTTTTGTGATTTCTTTATTGTTTCTACTCCCATTTTTAGGTCCTGAATGGTTTTACTCAGTTCCTTCACCTGTTTTTTTGTGTTTTCCTGCAATTCCTTAAGGGATTTTTGGGTTTGCTCTTTAAAGGCTTCTATTTGTTTACTTGTGATCTCCTGTAATTCTTTATGGGTATTTTTTGTTTCCTCTTTAAGGGCTTGTACCTCTTTATCTGTTTTCTCCTGTATTTCTTTAAGGGAGTTATTCATGTCCTTCTTAAGTTCCTCTATCAGCATTGTGAGATATGTCTTTGGATCCAAATCTTGTTTTTCTGGTGTTTTGGGATATCCAGGGCTTGCTGAGGTGGGAGTACTAGGTTCCGGTGAAGCCAAGCAGTCTTGATTTCTGTTGATAGGATTCTTGTGTTTGCCTTTCGCCATCTCTTGGTCTCTGGTGTTAGAAGTTCTTGGTGTCTCTGACTAGAGCTTGACCTGTCCTTGCCGCCCTGCAACTCCCTTTCGACTCCTGAGGCCTGTGCCTCCTAGTTGGTCCTGCCTGAGTCCTTGTGCTGATGCTCGTCCTGGAGGGAAGCCCTCCCCTAGCAGGGAGGGGGCAGAGATGGTCGCTGATCCAGCTCTGTCACTCAGAAGCTGAGAGGATCCTGTCCCCGCAATCCTGTGACTCCCCTGCAATTCTTGAGGCCTATGCCTCCCGGATGGTCCCACCTGATTCCTGGGGCTGAAGCCCACCCTCGACACTGGCCCTCCCATATAATTCTTTAATTAAAAAAAACCCCTGTGTTTCTATTTGCAAGTGAGGAAAGATAATTTCAGATAGCAATTTTGGAGTTTATTTTTAAAATATTAATTAATTAATTAATTAATTAATTTACATTGTCCTAGACAAGATTTCTCTGTATAGCATTGGATGTCCTGGCGCTTGCTCTGTAGACTAGGCTGACTTGAAACTAACAGAGATCTGCCTGTCTCTGCCAAGTCCAAATGTTGGGGGTTAAAGGCCTGTACTACCAACACTTGGTTTTATTGTTTGTTTTGTTTTGTTAATCCAAC
The DNA here is from genome assembly GCA_019843815.1 of Montemys delectorum. NCBI lineage: Eukaryota > Metazoa > Chordata > Mammalia > Rodentia > Muridae > Montemys > Montemys delectorum. The sequence continues at coordinate 1,757 of JADRCD010234032.1, forward strand.
ATCACTTAGAAGTGTTTTTAGGTCAGATTTCTCAGAAGATGGCCTCCAGGAACAACATTAGTTCATCAAGGGATGTATTAAGAAGAGATGCCAGAGTGAAGGGTTTTGTGTGTGTGTGTGTGTGTGTGTGTGTGTGTGTGTGTGTGAAGAAGAAAAGGGAAGATGCCAAGCTTTGTGCAATTTTAATGGAGTCTCAGCCCTACCTGCTCATCAAGGCGTCTTAAAGCATAAACTGCATCATGTGTGCAATTTTTGTGCTGTGACACAGACCTTCACAACCTGGTTCAGTCAGGCCATGCCACTCTCAGGGGATGAAGTTGCACACGCCTTCAGTTTTCTACTAGTTTTAAAAAGAGGCTTTAATAGCTACCAAGTAAAGAAAAGTACACAGCAGTTGGAGAATACACATTGGGGATGATCCAGAAGGATGGAAGAGGCTGAGTGGAACACCATCAACTTTGATAGCACACCAGGATCAAACCCAAGGACTGTGGTTCTGAACCACATGCTCTCAGTCCTCATGCTAGACTACCATGATAACCAAGTCTCTGGGTGGAAAATGGGCATCCTTCCTCATCCCACTTCTCTCTTAATTGCATAAAAAGTATTATTATTTACTGAGATTTTAAAGTCATTAAGAATAACTTACAAAATTGATGACATTCTGCTATACTTTTATCTTCTGTAATGGTTTTATATGTGAATTATACAGTGAATACCTTTCCTTTCTGGTGCTATGGATACATTACCAGCAAAATTATTTTCAGATTCCAAAGAAGACATTAGACTAATCTAGGAGATATATTTGTTAGTATGGGCTTCCATGCAGATATTCATAAACGTGTTCCTCATACCAACTGTTATATATGCCAATATATCCAGCCTACTGCTTTGCATAAAGCTGTTTCTATAAGCTGCAGTGATGTTGTGGAAATCTTGAAACTCAGCATCCTTGACCTTAGGACTCTGAGTTCCTTCTTTCCGTAGTGTTTTGGGGGATACGTATGTAGCTGAACGATTGGGCTGCTACTCTAGACTAAGTGACTCAGATTTGGATCTTTGTATGGTGATGAGGATACAAGATAGGTTTAGGGAACAAACTCTCAGCCAGATGGAAAGATGGGAGGAGATGTGAAAGGATTGAAGAACTAAAGCCACAGGTGCATCCCATTGAGTTGTCAGCATGAGTAAATGCTAGAGAGCTTTACATCTCTCTTTGACACCAGGAATGACATCTGAACTGACGTCAATTACCCATTGTAATAAGCAGTGCATATTTGTAGACTGTGACATATAAAAATAGGTCTGGAATGTGTTAATTCTGTCAGACTTGTTTCAGGCATACTCCATGCTAACTTCTTACTGGCTGATTGAAAGAAGAATATTCACTTCATAATTAGAATCAATTTAGGTACTTACATGTTTCTATGGTTGAAAATTAAGACTAGCCAATACCTACACGGTACTTACTGAGTTGTGGCATCTTAATGCTCATTTATTAACTTCGTATATCATTTATATACTAATCTGTTAGTCTTAGCTTACTACTGAAGAAATTTAGTCACAAAGAGGTTAAATAACTTTGTAATGCCTTTTACAACTTGGAAAAGGTATCTAGAGTATGTACCCATTTGATGGTTTTCAATTCTGAGGAAGTGAAAGTTGGGTTGGGCAAAGGGGAATAGAAGTAAGTTGCAACTATTTTTTGCATATGTCTTTAAATGTTAACGTACGGTGGATACTGTTGTTCATATTTTTGTATACCTAGAGTGAGTCATTTACAGAAGAAATTCTCCTTCATACAAATTTCAAATTTTAAATGATGCCAAAGTACAAAAGAAGAGCTTGTTAAACCCAATCATCTTTTCTTCCATGGTGTCTATTTTAATACATTTTAAGAACATATGAGAATCTCATTTTTTTTTCGCTTTCTGTTTTGTTTTTCCTCCCAATTTGGACTTTAATAAAGGCAGGGAATATTGTAAATGTTTACTCTTTCAAACTTTTATAGACATAAAGGTGAGAAAGTGGCTAGGTTGGAAATTTATATTCTTCTTGCCTAAAAAGGAGGATTACTCAGAAGTAGATACCAGAGAATAAAACTAAGTCACTTAATGAGTGGAAGCAGAATAGGTGAACATTGACCACAGCTGTAGTCAGCTCCTGTGGCAACCTAACTGAAGTTTAGAATCATTATGAATAAGTAAATGCGAATCTTCTGTCTTCCTCTCTTTTGAATAAGAATGCCCTCTGCAGGTTTAGCATGCTTTAACATTGTCCATTGTAGACATAGAGAAAGGATAACTATCCCCCCTCATAGATCATCATCAAGATGAGTTCTTCCAGGGGAAGCATGTTTATTCGTGTGGGTCCATGCAGTCAATTTTGAGTTAGACTGTTCTACAAGTGATCTTGAAATAAATGCTAGTTGATACCTTTCAATGTGACTATATATCTATTTTCCTATAACATAAACTACCCATCCTCTAGAGGCAGAGACACTTCCACAAAATTTGTTATCTAGTCTAAGAAAAGAATTTTTCTTAAATCTCTTTTTGCAACTAGGAAAGATAGTATAATTCATGTCTGGTCAGAGAATTTGCAGTGGGAATAAGAGGTTCCCTATTCAAATCTGCCATATGAGATCTGCCTGTCAAAATTCCTACTCTTTTCCCCTTAACTTTATAGTCAACTCTCACAAAGAACATAGAACTGTCTATAATTCTGATGGAGAAATCACGGGGAGCATTAAAAAATAAAAAGAATAGTTTTGTGTGCTTGCTCAGAGTCAGGACGTTCCTTAATACTGTGTCACCAACATGAGGTGCTCGCTGAGTTCTTCCCATTTGCCATTACATGAGATAAGACAAGCAGTAAGCAGTAGCATTAGAAAGTCATGAAAGTCTCAGATCCATCACATCCTTCCCTCCTTATGACCATCAGCCTAGTCCAAACTATCAACACTGGCAAGACAACTGTCAGAGTGCCTCCTATCTGTCCTTGCTATATTCTAATGTGTCCCAACATTTTGGTGAAAGAGACTTTTTCAGCTTGTTAACATTTTCCATTAGACTCTTGAAGCCCCTGCCTTGTCTGGCAGCATCCACCACAGCAATCTTGTCATTGATCACTTTTGTTCTAGCTTATTTCCCTGGAGCTCCACCAGCTTTGTTCCAGTTCCCAAATGTTCTATGTTTTTTCTCTCCATAGAAACTTCATCCCAGCTCATCAACTTTTGGCTTAGAGAAACCTTATGCTAATTTTGATATTGACATTCCTACATCTTATATTTCTTTGCTTTTTCCTCACTCTGATCATATGAAGAATAGATATTTATTAATATTTATATAGTGTTTAAATAATAAATATATATGTGTATATGTTCATATATGAGCCCATGGGATCCATAGGCTCATGTATTTGAATGCTTACTTATCAGGGAGCAGAACTGTTTGAAAGGATTCAGAAGGTTTGGCTTTTTTTGAGGAGATATGTCATTGTGGCTGGGCTTTGAAGTTTCAAAAGCCTATACTAGACACAGTTCTCTCTCTCTCTCTCTCTCTCTCTCTCTCTCTCTCTCTCTCTCTCTGACTGCTGATCAAGATGTAGCTCTTAGCTACCACTCCAGTGTCATGAAAGTTCTTTCCATGTTCCCTGCCATGATTATATTGGACTAAACTTCTGAAACAATGAGCAAGTCTCCAGCTAAATGTTTTCTTGTTTTAGAACAGTTGTCTTGGCCATGGTGTCTCTTCACAACAATAGAATAATATCTAAGACAATCATGTTAGCAAATATTCTTTAGGTAAATATCATATTATATTCTTAACTAATAGAAAATGCATGTATCACAGTTAGAGTGAACACTAGAGTAAATATGGACTCTGAGTGGTACTGATGTGTTATTGAACAGTCTTCAGTTGTAACCTGAGACACTCTGATGGCAGGAAAATCATGGAAGTCCTCTGTACTTCCTATTATATTTTGCTGCGAGTCTAAAATTTCTCCAAGACAAGATCAGTTGGAAATTAGTGATAGAGAGAAAGATAAGGATGTAGCTCAGTGGTAGAGTGCTACTCTACCATCCATGAGACTCTGATTTTGATCTCCAGCATGGAAAAAAAAGCAACAAAACAGAATAAAATATCTATTTTCTGGAACTTTGCACCACTTGCTTTTCCCAATCCACATAGCACAATCGCTTCATTCTTGAAAATTCTTGTGGGGGGGGGGGCTGTGACCATTAGTAGTCAAATAAAATACCCACAGATCCACAGTCCCAAAGGTAGGGTCAGATTTCTTTCCTTCAAACCTCTTATATTATTGATTGGCATTATTATTGGTATCAGTGTGTTGCATTCCTTGGGAAAGCAGGAACCAAGAAAACTTGGCTTGTAGCCTATGTAGATAGACCTTCAAGAGGCCAAATAAATTCAAAGAAAGATGGAAAAGGAATTAATAAGGGTCAGTAAACATTTTTTATACAGGACAGATATTATTTGAGTTTTTGTAGCCTACATTGCTTTGATTGCAATCCTTCAACTTTTCTGTTTAATACAAGCATATCCAAGTGCAAAATGCACAAAAGAATAGATGTGGTATTGTTCCAATCAATTTAACTAAATGCTACTTCTGAAATCAAGCAGTGGGTCTGACTTGACCTACAGTCTATAGAATCTAAACTCCCATATTAGTACAGAGAAATAGGCACTCACTAGTCCATCAGAATAATGGCTGTGTTGTCTTCCCTTGAACACTTAAAGCAAATGTTATCTGCTCAACTTCCTACTGAGGTACATTTACAGCAGTTCTAATCTTTACCATCAGAAACAATGCGCACAGAGTAACCCCATAGCATGTGGGATAAAGTATCTGAAAGGTTAATTTCTGGAAGTGAATGTTCCTGGACAACATGTGTATATATGCACCTGTAGTTATGATCAATGGCAAAGTTGTCCTCCTTAAGAATGATGCTGATTAAAATTCTGAACTACAATTGATGAGACTATCTTTTTCAATAGATCTTTTCACATGAAACATGATAAATCTTTGGGAGTTTTGACATTCTGAGGAGAGTGGAAATGTACAAAAATTTTGCTCTAAGTTGTTGTAGGGCTTGTCTGGTGAAAATTTCAGACAACTGTTCATGTCTTTCCTGTGAATTGTTAATCACATATTTTGACCATTTTTCTCTTTGCCATATTGTTGCTGGCCATTTTCTTCTTAATGTCTCCATATTAGAGATTAGTATTTTGTGATATAAATAATATTTTCTTTTCTTACCATGTGGTTTGACTTTGACTTGATGTTAATTTTCAATGTGTATGGAGGTTGTGGTTTGAATGTGAAATGTTCCTCATAGACTCACAGGTTGAAACACTTGGTACCCATTGATAGTGAAGTTTGGGAAGGTTATAAAATATTTAAGAGGTAATGACTTACCAGAGGGAATAGGTAACTAGAACGGTTGCAACTGAAGACTTTCTAGCATAGCCTTATTTCCTGTTCACTCTCTCTCTTTGTAAGAATAGATACAATAGAAGGTTGGCTTGCCCCATTTCTGCTACCATGCTTATGGTGCCACATGCCTGTCATGCTGAACTGATTATGCTCCAACCACCAAAACTATGAGGCAAAATGAACCCTTTCTATCTTAAGCTTCTTTTTAAAAGGTATTTGAAAATGTAACAACAGAAAAAAATTGAGACATAAAATTGGTACCAAGAAGTGAGGTTGTTATTATAAACCTGGCTATGTGGTTCTTATGATTTGTGGGACAAATGTTTAAGATTTTGAAACTATGGGCTAGGAAAGCCCTTAACTATTGTACACAGAGTATAATGGGCCATTCTGAGGGAAAGGCAAGAAAAATGAGGATGTTGGAGGCCTGGCTCATAAGTTTTCAAAGTGGGGAACAAAGACTGTTGAGAACAGAGCTGGGACTCACCCAGGTTATAGGAATCTTCTATGCAAAGAAAATTAGTAATTTTTTCCTTTAAAAATTAATTTTTGAATTGTTTGTAGGTTACACTGCTGTGCATTGTGAAGTATTGGTTCATAATAATACTATCTAGTTTTCCCAGTACCTTATGGGGCAGTATATTTTCTCTATTGATTTACAAGTTCACTGTTGTCTTCCTGTGGTTTCTGCTCTGCATTTGGTTTTCATTCTAAAATTGTTATTCATGTGGAGATGTAAAATGACGACATGAAGTGTCATTATTCATAAATGGATCTGGAGTCTTAAAATAAAAGGAAGGAAGTGAGAACAGAATGGGATTGAAGTATGTGAACTTTAATGAACAACCCTGCATTAGAATTTCTGTCAAGAAGCAAGAACTGTGGTGTAGATGAGTAGGAGACTCACAGAGAGGTGGGTACTGTCAGAGAGGGGAGCAGCTGACTTAACTTACAGCCTCTGATATCAGAGGTTAGAAACACCTGATTGATCTTAAGGACCAGGTTATGAGTATGCAAGTGAATTCCGGTTAGGAGGAAGAAGGCAGAGTAGAGAAAACGTTGATGCATACCAATGAGATTGTGTGATCCAGGAATATAGCTGGGACTGGAGTCAGGAGAAAAGTTCCTGCCAACATACCCAAGGCTTTGATTTGGAGATTTTTGGAGATATGTGCACCCGAGGACAGGCTTTCATGTGGAGATAGGGGGATAATTATCTGAAAATCATTTTAGTGGGAAAGATGGCTTCTGTCTTGGTTAGGTTAGACTTTTGTCTGAAAGCACTAGGTTTGCTGGTAGGAAAGACTCCTCTTTCTGCCCGTGTTAGTGTCTGGGTTGTTCAAAATCAAGGTGAAGGCGCATTCCACATCTCTTTTGCAAATGGCTACCTTCTTGCTGTGTCTTCACATTGTTGATCAGTTGCTTAGATATCAGGAGGGTAGGAGGACACTGGGCATTGACTCCATCTTCATAATCTACTGCTTGACATACTAAGGACCAGAACAGCAGGATTCAGATTACTGTTTAGTGGAATGGGATCTGAGTCATATTTTTCACCTTGAGAGGAGACATAACATTCTTAACTGTTGCAGTTCAATGACTATATAAGTATGGTTTGGGGAGCCCTGAAACTTATGAGATTACTGCACTGAACAAGGCTGTCTCATAAACAACAAGGCCACACCATTCACCCTTCTGTTAGAATTAACCTAAAGGAGACTATCCATTACCTAGACAGAAAACATGATTTCTAAAAAGCTGTCTGCTCTAAAAATAATAATAAGGCCTGCCTCAAATGCCGAGTGGTACAGTGGGCTTTCCGGCCAATCCACTAGCATCCTTTAAAGTGCTCCTCTTGTATCTTTGTATTCTCTGCACAAAACTCTGTAGGCTACTTGTAAATTCTTTTTGGTGGAGATGCCAAAGACCAGGAAGTTGAGGGGACTGCAGACTGAGAGGCTCCAGTGACAACCTGTAGACAGCAGGGAGAGCATTAATCTTACTTCTCTATTTTTATTTTATTTTTTTAAATAAGGACTTCACTCTCATGACTTTATTTCCTCCCAAAAACTTTACCTCTTGATACTAGTACCTTGCAGTCTACAATTTCATTGCATGACTCTGGAGATGACATAAGCTTTCAGTGCACCATCTCTGTGTCCGTGGTCTCCTCCCTCTTCCTTGAGTGCTAAGAGAGTAGCTTGAAGGAAGATGGCGGTTGGGGAGACGTGTCTCTCTGGGACATGCCAGCTTTCCATTTCAATGAGGAAGAAGAAAGAATTGTATCACATCAGGAAGAGGCCAGAGATGAAAAGCTTTTGCTTGGCTTGTGGTGAAGAGGAAGCATCAGCTGGCAGAGTTCAGGAGGAAAATTAATGGAGTTGGGTTAAAAGAGACCAAGAGTGCCAGTGGCAACAAGCGCTTGCCTCTGGGAGAACCTGCATCCCGAACAGACTACATTTGCAGATATTAAAGAGAGCAGATGGAAATGTGTCCTTAGGGGTTGTCATCATTTGTGTTGATATTGCTTATTATATGCAGTTTGAGGGATAATTGCTGTAAATTCCCTGGTTTTTAAATTTTCCTTATTTTTTTTCAAGAATCTCATAATAAATATTGCATCTACATCACTTCTCTCCACTCCCTCTCCTCCAACTTCTCCAGGGTCTCTGCACTCCTTCCCAAATTCAAGAACTCTTCTTTGGTTTTTAATCATTAGATATATTAGATATACATACTTGTATGAGCAACACACTGAGCCCAATTAGGATTGCTTAAATGTGCACATGTCCAGGACTGATTTTGTGTTTTAAGTCAATTGGGCTCAATGTTCCAAAGAATAATGTAATCAAACTACATTAGAAGTAATTGAGTAAATTGTGTTTGTGTGTTTTACTTCTCTCACTTTCTCTCTCTCTCTCTGTCTCTCTCTCTCTGTTTGTCTGTCTCTCCCCTCTCTGTCTGTCTGTCTGTCTGTCTGTCTGTCTCTCTCTCTCTCTCTCTCTCTCTCTCTCTCTCTCTCTCTCTCGTGTTTATATGTGTGTGTGTGTGTGTGTTGTGTGTGTGTGTGTGTGTGTGTGTGTGTGTGTGTGTGTGTGTGAGTGCAGATACCCTCAGAGTCCCAAAAGATATTGAATCTATGGAACTGGAGTTACAGTCAGTTGTGTGCTACCCAGTGTGTCCCACAACTGAATGTTGGATGTAGGTCTTCTGTAAAAGCAGTATGTGCCTTTAACTACGGAGCCAGCTCCTTTATACCTCTCTTTTGTTAATAGTCCTTTTTCAAACTCTTTGTTGAATTTCATCTATTTCTTTCTTTTTTTTCTTATTTTTCAAGACAGGGTTTCTCTGTATAGCCCTGGCTCTCCTGGAACTCACTCTGTAGACCAGGCTGGCCTCCAACTCAGAAATCCTCCTGCTTCTGCCTCCCAAGTGCTGAGATTAAAGATGTGTGCCACCACTGCCCAGCCATCTATTTCTTTTTAAATAATATTTTATTCTTTGGAAAATTCATTCATACAATACATATTTCTCTTCTCCATCTACCACTAACTCCTCCCAAAACTGCATAATACCCCTACCCACACTCTCCCAGCTTCGTGTCCTTTTGTTGTTGTTGTTATAAACAGACCTTTGTATTAGTCAGGATTCTCTTGAAGAGCAGAGCTGATAGAATAAATATAAATAATATATTATTAAATATATCATTAATATAATTATTAATAATATACAATATTTATATTTATGACATAATGATATAACACTATATGACATATATAATAAATATATGTGGGAAAGGTTATATATATGGGATTTATTAAGAATGGCTGTGGTCTAACTAGTCCAACAATTGCTGTCTATCAATGGAAGATTTGAGAAATCTAGTAGTTTTTTATCCCACAGGTTGGATGTCTCAGCTAGTCCTCATTGTACACCAGAGTCCTGAAAAAGTAGACTCTAATGGAAGTGAAGGAATGGAGTTTCTGGCTAGAGCAAGCAGGCAAAGAGAGCAAGCTTCCTCTTTTCATGCTCTTTCTATAGGCTGCCAGCAGGAGGTGTGGCCCAGATCAAAGGTGGGTCTTCCTGCCTCAAATAACTGAATTAAAGGCATATCTTCGCACTCCAAAATATCTGGATTAAAAGTGGGTCACCCCACTTCAAATTATTTAATTAAAAAAAAATTCCTCACAGGTATACCCAGCCACTTGGGTTGTAGTTAGTTACAGATCTAACCACCACACTCTCTAATTCTAATTAGTGCTGCCCGTTTTTGCATGGGTATGTGGCCATCCACTGGGCTTGAACAACCCATAACGTGGCCCTTTCCCCTATAGAGAGTGCTTTCCTTCCCTCAGCACCCATCAACTGCCAGTAACTTCAGGGTCTCCCCCCCTGCCCTATTCCATGCTAGAATTTTTATTACTGGCTTGATGATATGCTTATCAAATTATTGAAATATATTCCTGTAGTCTTTACAACAACTCTCATCAGGAAGAGAATGGAAAAATAAACAACTGTGATGTTCTTTTTTTTTTCTCTGACAATTATATGGTCTATTCATATTCACTGTACAAAAGGTCTGCAGTGTGTAGGACTGGAGATGTGTATAGAAAGATAATTCTGGTAGCACATCATTGAAGATAGTTACATAGTAGCATCCTAAATAAAAAGCTAGGGTTTGAGTTAAGGTGAAAAAAATGAAAATGTATGCGATTGAGAAGGGTTGCTGTGAGTTTGAGAGCATCCTGGGCCCATGTAGTGAGTCCCAGGCTACCCACAGCCATATAGCAAGATGATATCTCAAAAAGTAGTAGATAGATAGATAGATAGATAGATAGATAGATAGATAGATAGATAGATGGATAGATGGATAGGTAGATGGATAGGTAGATGGATAGGTAGATGGATAGATAGATAGATAGATAGATAGATAGATAGATAGATAGATAGATAGATAGATTAAAAAGAAGCATGCAACCAACAGGAAAGGACAGCAAAGATGTGGCTTTCTTGATACAATGCCTAAAGCAGCACGTAACTAGAAAAGACATATATTAGCCTTGTGAGCAGGGATAGAGCTCCTATCCCTCTTCAACCTATGCAAGTGATGAAACCCAAGGCATCCTTTTTTATTGATGATGTCACACAGTAAAACTTTTTCTAAAAAGGAAGTCATCATGCCTTTAATGAAGACTACCTTTAATAAAAAAGTAGGGCAAAATATATTCATGAAAAATGTCTTTACCACTTCTTTTTTTAATTTCTTTTTTATTAGATATTTTCTTTATTTACAATATCTCCTTTCCCAGGTTCCCCCCCCCAAAA
>JADRCD010234034.1:4096-33306 GCA_019843815.1 Montemys delectorum
CTCTCTCTCTCTCTCTCTCTCTCTCTCTCTCTCTCTCTCTCTCTCTCTCTCTTTCTCTCCCCCCTCTCCCTCTCTGAGGTCTGTGTCTGCACCATTTCTTGACAAAGAGGAAGGATTCCAGAGGGCTTGTGAGAACAGAGGCGATGTGGATCCAGGACTTGGGTTTCAGTCTGGGAGGATGGAGGTGTTCTGGAAACAGCTGCTGGTGACAGTTGCGCAACAATATGTGTTAATCATGCTTCTGAACAGCTTTAAAAATTAACATTTTTTTAAATTTTACTAGCTGTGCAGTGGTGGCACATGTCTTTAATCCCAGCAAGCGCTCAAGAGGCAGAGGCAGGGCAATCTCGGTGTGTTCCAGACCAGCCAGGTCTACAGAGTGAGTTCCAGGACAGCCGGGGCTACACAGAGAAACCCTGTCTAGAGAAACAAAGCAACAACAACAAAATGCTTTTAATTAATTAAAATTATTTTCTTTATGTGTATGGGAGGTTGGAAGAGGCCATCAAATCCTCTGGATCTGGAGTTGTAGATGGTTGTGAAATGCAAGGTAGGTAGGTGCTAGGAATTGAACTCTGGTCCTAGAGAAGAGCACCCAGTACTCTTAACCACTGAGACATCCCTCCAGGCCCTAAACAGATTTAAGAAGTTTATTTATGCATGTGTGTGATGCACACATGTATACATGCATATATAGACACAGGCATGTCATTTCATGTATGTGGAGTATAGGGAAAAGTCTGTGCCCATTTCCAGGTGAAAAAGCACACCAAAACTCACCAATCCCTGGGCTTAAAATCCTACCAATCTCAGAGCTTGCCCCAGGATTAGGTCACAAAATCCCACCAATCACAGCCCACCCTAACCCCCTCCCCCCAGAAGCCCTATACAAAGCCTGACTCCTGCTCAATTCTTGGCTGCTTCTCCCTGAGCAGAGACCTTATGTGTCTCCTCCAATAAACCTTTTGTGTGGAGTTTGTTGTGTAGTGTGGCCTTGTGGTATTGCTCAGCTCCAAGATACTTTTCCCTTCAGAGCTGCAACCCTTGTGAGGGGATCAGAGGACAACTTTCAGGGGTCCATTCCCTCCTTTTGCCATGTGGATCAAACTTAAGTTTGTCAGGCTTAAAGACCAGTGCCTGCGGAACCACATGACCAGCCTTAAAATTATACACACACACACACACACACACACACACACACACACACACATAGTTTTTCACAGTAGTAACAATATTTTTAAAGAGACATATGGGACATGGAGGAGCATGCCTGTGACCCCAGCATTTAGGAAGCTGGATTCCCACATATTTGAGGGCACCCTGGTCTATATAGCAAGTTTCAGGTTAGCCAATGGTACTTAGCAAGATCCTGCCTCAATAAGGAAAAAAGATGGAGGGGGAGGGGATGGGGGTGAAATGCTGGAAGTGACTGAGTCAACACAGAATTTTGAACTTCCCTATCATAAGGTCATGCCCCTCGAGCCTGCCTACACCACAGTCTCTCTCTGAACACTGCCAGCTTTTTTGGTATGTGACACCTCACGGGAGACAGAGAAACAAAGCTCTGCATCTCTTGAGTTCAAACTGAATCTCAGCTGCTCAGAGAAGCTTCAGGAATCCTAAATATGAAGCTCAGGCCCTGGTTTCCCATCCCCCTTCCTCTGAGGTTCTGGCCACACCAAGCTGGCCACTGTTCTATGACACCCTCTGACCTGTATATATGCTGTCCTTTGCCCAGCCTCCCTTTCCTCCTCTGTCTTCCTGGAAAATATTAATAATTCTCCAAGGCCAAGGTCAACAGCTTCTTTATGGGAAGTCTTCCCAGGATGTCTGATTTGTAGTCTCTTCAGTGTCTAATGGAGGTGGGACACCCAACTCCTCTGTATGTCTACTGTAAATTACCTTGAGGGACATGTCTTCTCTTAGACCTGCCTTTGAGCTCTGACACATAAATAAGGCTAGGAAAGATTACCCATTTCCTCTCCTCAATGTTCTTGTGCCCACTCTAGGCCTATTTTCTCACAGTGTAAGTAAAGATGACCACCCACCTGCTGTGTAGGCCCTTAGGTCATATTCAGTGACATGGTACAAAGACAGTGTTTGACTCAGTGGGGCTTGATATATGGACCCTATCCTACTATGGATTTGTTGGCATCCTGGGAGATGGTGATTTGGAATCGTATCCTGAGTACCTGTGCCCTACCCCAGCTGACCCATCAAACCCCCTAACTTTTTCCCTTTCATGACTAGAGTGTTCTTCTTCTGAACCCCACTCCAACTTCGCTTGGTCTTATAGTGCTTGATGACTAGCACATTCATCCCGCTCCAAATGATCCATGCCTGGGCACCCGATGTGACTGTCTCTAAAAGCAGAAGCAGTAGCTGAGGCATCTGTAGGTTGCATCTATCTGTTCTACCCTGGGAGACACAGTCAGAGGTAGACAGTTATGGGACAGAGGCAACAGTCACTGGGTTACTGGACTCTTACCAAGTAACTGTTGCCCTTTCAAACCCAGATCCTTTGCTTTCCATAGCCTGTGTACCTCACAGGAAAGCTCTGAGAACAAGGGACGCTCAGAGGTCAGAGTCCTTCCAGAGACCTAAAGAATGAGTCCTCCATCTATATGCTACTCCCAATAGTACTTCAGGCCCAGGTTTTGACACAACCTTGTTCTGTGATCTCAAAAGGTACTTAAAGGGACTCATGAGACCCTGTATGGAGTCACATAACTAAAAACAGGAGTCCCAAAACTTTTGACAACAGAAAAAGTTTCTGAATGTCAACAACAACCAAAATGTAATGAACCCTCTAAGGTATTCTCTGGCAGGTATTAGCTGTGTTACAGCCCCGGATTCACTAGAGACTTAGTTCTGAACACATAACGTGTACAGGATTGCTACCTAAAACATTTGTGCTCAAATCAAGACTCCAATACGATGAATTACAGTGTTTTTACTGTGCATACAACATTTTCTGTTTGTGCTGGTTTGAATGGGAAATGTCCCCATAGGCTCACTTGTTTAACCACTTAGTCTACAGCTAGTTCCCGGTCTCTATCTGCTTCCTGTGTGCAGGTGAAATGTGATCAGCCAGTTTCCTGACTGCCAGCCAGCCACACACTCCTGCTGCCATGCCTCCCCACCAAGACGGACTGTATCTCCCTAGAACTGTAAGCCAGAATAAGCCCTCTTCCCTAACATACCTTTTGTCAAGATATTTAATCACAACAGAAAAGTTACTAATACAACATTCATATAGAAACATAACAGCTGTACTATAGGAAGCAAAGATTGAACATTTTCCTATCATAATTCCTCAACATGTAAGTATACTTATTAGACATTTTTCTGGGTGTGCAGTGCGTATCTGTAATCTCATCACTAAGGAGACTGAGACCAGGATATCTGCCTGGGCTACTTGAGACTTTATCTTAAAATATCACCTACCCAAGTCAAGCATGGTGGTGAATGCCTTTGATCTCATCACTTGGGAGGCAGAGGCAGGCAGATCTCTGAGTTTGAGGCCAGCCTAGTTGACTGTATGAGTTCTGGGACAGCCAAGGCTACACAGTGAATACACAGAGAAACCATGTCTTGATTAAAAAAAAAAAAAAAAAAAAAGAGGGCTGGCGAGATGGCACTGACTGCTCTTCCACAGGTCCTGAGTTCAAATCCCAGCAACCACATGGTGGCTCACAACCACCCGTAATGAGATCTGATGCTGTCTTCTGGTGTGTCTGAAGACAGCTACTGCGTAATTATTTACAATAATAAATACATCTTTAAAAAAACAACCAAAACAAATAAAAATTACCCATCCCTGAAAAAGGAGTGTATCTTTGAATTATATTAGAATTTTTTTGTTGTTGTTTTTTAATGTGTATAACTGTGCGTGCGTGCGTGCGTGTGTGCGTGTGTGTGTGTGTGTGTGTGTGTGTGTGTGTGTGTAGTGTGTGTACTCATGCATGTCTGATGCCCATGATACCCATGAAAGCTGGAAGAGGGCATCAGATACCCTGGGGCTAGAGTTCTATTCCCAGCATCTACAAGGTGTTTCATAGTCATCTAGAATTCCAGTTTCAGGGGATCCAACACTGTCTTGTGGCTTCCAAAGAAACTGCCAACATGTGATACACAAACATACATGAAGTCAAAACACTCATACACATAAAGATGATACAATTAAACAACAAAACCCAGTTAAGAAAATCAACCAAGGAAGTCAGATTCAAAGGAGGAAACAAGAGGCTGGCAGCCGGGTGTGGGAGCATTTAGGAGCCTGAGGCAGAGAGATTGCTGAGAATTTGAGGTCAGCCTTTCATACACAGTGTCCATGTAAGAACACGTGACAGTGTGATACAGGTCACGCCACATGCTTGCTGTATGTCTATTTATTTTTTTTCTTTTGTTGCATATTCTTTTTTTTTTCTTGGTGCCATAACAAACTACCACAAAATTTATGGATGAAGATAACACAAAGTATATTACAGTTCCATGGGCTAAAAATACAATATGGGTCTCTCTACAGGCTAAAACCAGTGTGTGAGCAGATCCCCGTTGCTTGCTGGAAGTTCTCAGAGAAATTTTACTTCCATGATTTTTTTCAACTTCTGGAGGCCACTTTCACTTGCTAGCCCATTGCTCCTCCTTTCATCTCAAAGTCAGCAATGGGGCATCTCCCTGACATCCTCTTTCCTGAGAACAGAATGGAAGGGTTCCCTGGCTTGCAAGACTCACCTGCAAGCATAATCTAGAACAGTCCCCTCATCTCAAGCTCTCTTTTCTATTTTTTACATTTTATTTTATGTATATGAGTGTGTATGTGCATGATGCACATATCCGTCATGTGCTTGGAGCTTGAGTTTCAAGGGCCGTGAGCTGCCATGCAGATGCTGTGAGTGGAACCAGGATCCTCAGCAAGAAAAAGAAATGCTCTTCTTAACTGCTAAGCTGTCTTTCCAGAT
Organism: Montemys delectorum; assembly: GCA_019843815.1. NCBI lineage: Eukaryota > Metazoa > Chordata > Mammalia > Rodentia > Muridae > Montemys > Montemys delectorum. Next base: position 9,061 of record JADRCD010234034.1, read on the forward strand.
CCCTTTTATCTTTTTTGCTTTTGTTTTTCAAGACAGGATCTGCAAAGCCTGTTAACTTATAACTCCCTGTGTAGCACAGGCTAGCCTTGAGCTCACAATCCTCTTACCTCATCATTCTGAGTGCTAAGATTACTGGAGTATATCACCACACTTGCTGGGTCCTTTACCTTAGTGTCTGTACAGAGAATCTTTTGTAATCTAAGACAGCACACTCAAGGGGTCTAGGACTGGGACACAGACATCTTTGAGGGTAGGATTTGTTCCCCCTGCTACCCCCATGTGATGAAGGTACGTGTTTAATTGTAAGTTTGGCTTTCCTCAGCCTTTGCTTGCAACACAGAAGGCTCACTTCTTACTTCTGTCTGTTTTGGTGAGAGGAAAGTTTGACCGCGGTAAGCAAATATATGCAAAATCATCATGAAAATAGAAGCCAGTGAGAGCTCCCTTCCCGAGGCTGGCATTCTAGGGAATTGGAAGTAAATCTAAACAGATCCTTTCCAACTCACTCATCCATCTTAAAATCTATATGTGAAAGTTTGAGTGAGAATTGTCCCCCCATAGGCTAGAATATTTGAACATTTGATTCCTACTTAGTGGTATTGTTAGAGGAGATGGCATATCCTTGCTGGAAAAATTATGTTCCTGGGGTGGGTTTGAGAATTCATAGCCCTTCCATAATTCCAGTTTGCTTACTCTTCTTCATGCATGTAGTAGATGCGATCCCTCTTTGTACACAGCTCTCTGTGCTGACTGCTTTCTGCCATGCTACATTATCATTATGGATTTTTATCCATCTAGAACTCTAAGTCCCAAATAACCTTTCTTCTACTAATTACCTTGGGCATGATATTTATTACAGCATCAGAAATGTATTTAATGTGTAGTCAAGTCCTAAGAGTCCTCAATGAGGTGTCCAAAAACCCTGATGTAGAAGGAATCTTATTTTGGGGCTTTGGTGCATTCCTGGGCCAAATTTCCCTGTAGGGCCTCCCAGCTCTCCACACCATCCCTCATCATAACTGTTGTCCAGCCTTGGCATGTTCCTTACTCCCCACAGCTCCATCCTACCCAGGAGGGTTGTTTCTATCCCCTTTCTCTCTGACTCCTAACTATCCTTTGAGACCATCTCTCCTCTGCTCAAGAAAGCTTTTGTGTGTGTGTGTGTGTGTGTGTGTGTGTGTGTGTGTGTGTGTAGTGGATGAGATCATCCAGTACAGGTCTCCAAGGGGCAAAGCAGTTATAAAAAAAAAACCCACAGGGGTGGTGTCCAGCTCAGGAATTTTACAGTCACTGGCTAAAGCATCCCTGTCTATAGTTTCCTCTGTCACCTGCTCTATGTTCCCAAGACAATGGGAGGAATGCTTAAGCAAGAATCACAGGCACTGACAGTCACATCACTTAGCCCTGGGCCTTCCAGGGTCCTGCAAATATCTCTGTGTAGAGTCACAGGTTTTCATCCAGCCCGAGGGCTCTGGGTTTACTTTTGGTATTGAGAAATTGCCATCTTGACCCTACTTTCCATTTTTCAGAGCTGGAAACATGGTCAGGATATTAAACTAAAGAAAACGGGAGCTTAGGGATGAGACATCATTTTTTTGTGGTCCTTGAAGAGACCAATAGGACCAAGGTAAGACCTCAATGCCCAGGGCTCATTTCATCCTATTCATATGAGCACCACCAAAGCCCTACCCTATTTGAATTCTCTAACACTGTTGCTCAATTCCCATCTATCTAGGAGTGCCCAAGTAGATTCTCACAACCCTTTGTGCATTTTTTTTTTTTTTTACTGCTTGTTCACCAAGAGGGAACTCCTCAAGGTTCATTTAAATATTTCCTCCTCTAGGGGAAAAGTATGAATTCATTTTATCCAGAGTTCATTCATCTCTCCATTTTCGGTGTTCTCTTAATGTTCTCTGTAGATGTTGATTTCAACATTAACCATCTTCTTCTATAATGGTTTCAGTCCCCACTGGGCTGCATTTTTTTTCTCCAGGGCAGGATTTCTTTTTAAACTCTGTTTATCTTTCTCTCCAGAACCTAACAATGTGTCTGACACTCAGCTGACATTCAACAAATATCACTAGCTAATTAGTCACCAAGACTTGTTAAACCTGACTGGGGACTTTGGAAAGAAACTCTAAACTACTGGGGACTGTCTTTGTGTCCAGAGCTGTGATGAAAGGTCAAAGGGGAAGACTGTCTGAGATAGAGAGGAGATAAAGAAGAGAATAGGGACATCTGGGAACAATGATCATAGGAGAGTAAATGAAATACCAGAAGAATGACCTCGGGGCTGGAGAGATGGCTCAGCAGTTAAGAGCACTGACTGCTCTTCCAGAGGTCCTGGGTTCAATTCCCAGCAACCACATGGTGGCTCACAACCATCTGTAATGGAACCTGATGCCCTCTTCTGGTGTGTCTGAGGATAGCGATAGTGTACTCACATACATAAAATAAATAAGTCTTTAAAAAAAAAAAATGGCCTAGAAGGCACAGAGACCATTCCGTCTCTACCCTCTACTGGGGTAGCTTGCTGTCTACTGGGGTAGCAAACAGAAACATGGTTTTGTACAAAATCAGGCCACAGTAGACCAAATCCTCCTTTAAAACACTGTTTTGTACTTGTTTTCAGGTTACCATCCAGTTCACCATCTTCATCTATTGGTTTACCTCTTAATGTTGGTGGGAACTATTTTCTGCCTTCTTCATTCACTCTTGATGACCTCACCCCATTGTGTAGCTTAGAGACCATAACTGTCAGGCATGAAATATCCAGCCTGGCTTTCCCATTGATCTGCAGACCCACATGTCTCTATGTTCCCTCAAAATCTCTAATGTAAAGTGCATCTCAAACTCAACACAGAGAGTGTCCCAACAAAACCTTCCTCAGTCTTTTCAACCTCAAAAAATGGCAACACCAGTCTTCCAGTTGTTTGAGTCAAAATTGTGTGGTTCCTTTCTCCCTCAGATGCCCTATAATATATATCCTATCAGTCAGCAAACATTGCCTTCTCTACTTCTGTTTGTTTCTTTTAGAGAAGGTATGTCTGCATAGCCCTGGCTGTCCTGGAGTTTGCTATGTAGACCAGGCTAGCTCGCCTCAGATTCAGAGATCTGCCTGCCTCTGTCTCCCAAATGCTGGGATTAAAGGTGTGTGCTATCATGCCCAGCTGATTTCTCTACCTCTAATTTATTCAAAATTTATCCAATTCTCATCCTCTATCTCTGCTTTTTTTTAAAGTATTATTTTATCTTATGTGTATGAGTGTTTTGCTTGCATGCCTGGTGCCTGTGAAAGTGTTGAATACCCTGGAAGTGGAGTTACAGTTGTGAGCAGTCACGTGGATGCTGGAAATTGAGCTAGCTGCTCTCCAAGAGCAGCAAGTGTTCTTAACCATAAAGCCATTCCTTCAGCCCATTTATTTATTTATTTATTTATTTATTTAGAGACAGAGTCTCACTGTGTATCCCTGGCTGTCTTTGAACTTGATATGTAGACCAAACTAGCTCTGAACGCTTAGAGATCTGCCTGTCTCTGCTTCTTGAATGCTGGGTTTAAAGGCATGTGCCACTATACTTAGGTTTATTTTTAATTATTATTAGTGTGTGTGTGTGTGTGTGTGTGTGTGTGCATGTGCGTGCATATGTGGTGTGTGTGGATTTGTACATGTGAATACAGTGCCCAGCCCAGCTAGCAATGCCCTTGAGTTGGAGCTCCAAGTGGTTACCAAGAGGTTACCAAGTGGTTACCTCGTAATGTGGATGTAGGTGCTGGGAACTGGACTTTGGTCCTTGGTAAGAGCAGTTCGTTTATCAGTCTGACCCCTATTTAATGTATTACAGATGACAACATAAGGCATGGCTAGGTATTGATGAGAATTCTCATAAAAAATTTTTTTGATGAATGTAATGCCAAAGATAAAGGATTCCAAGTAATGATAGCAATGAATTTCTACAATAACACTCTCCCAATTACAGGAAAGTCACTGTGTTAGTACACACATATAGTCCCTGTCTTGGGAATATCAGGAGTTCAAGCTATCTTCAACTACAGTGCCAGTTCCAAGCCAGCCTGTAGAAGCTAAAGTTAACCAGTATTAAAATTAGATTGTCACCATTTTGATTTAGTAAATTCTCTTAATTGTTGGGCCACCTCGTCTGCCCTCATATATCTGGATTATTGTAATAGACTCCTAAGGTGTCTCCCTGCCCATGTAGTTGTGCTCCCCAATTTTTTCTAAAAGAGACAAAGTAACTGTTAAAATATAAAGTAGATTGTGTGCATCCTCTGGTCATAATCCCTCATTGCTCCCTGTACAATAGAAAAGCCAGCGTCCACACTTGACCTATCTGCAAGGTGGCATCCATCTGATTCCTACTGTCTCTCTGTCTTCATCCATGTTTTCATTATACTAGACACTGAGCTGAAGCTCTTCTAGGGATTTGGTGTGGGGTGCTTGTTCTCTATCTATCTATCTATCTATCTATCTATCTATCATCTATCTAGCATCTTCTATCTCTCTATCTCCTCTTTTTTGTCTCTCCTTTCTTCCCACCCTACTCCCCAAATACTCAAAAGTTGCTATCCCATTGATTTTCTTGTTGTCTCCCCCATCTAAAATACCACCCCTACAAATTTTATTTTTCTGTTTTAGAGGGCCAACTTAGGTTATATCTTTGAACTAAATCCAAGCCCCCTACCCCCTATATTTTATTTTCAGTATTTACTGCGATCTTAAAACTGTTATCTGTATTATTTCTGTGTCTTCTTTATTGTTTCTCTCACTAGAACAGAAGCTGCAATGATGGGAGGGAGGGAGGGAGGGAGGAAGGGAGGGAGGGAGGATCTTTTGTTCACTGATGTATATTCACTGCTCAGAAGAGTGATCTGCATATGTTTGGTTTTGTAGGTTCATTTATTTTTAATTTGGGACAGGGTCTCTTTATGTAGCCTTGGCTGCATTCCACAGATAGTCTCCTTCCTCTGCCTTCCAGATGCTGGAGTTGACATCATATGCCTCCACGCCTAGCCCTCAATGACTATTTGTTAAAGGGATGAACAAAGGATGGACATTTCCAAGTGGTAAATTTTACCTCTTGGTGAAAATCGTTTTTTCTGTTCCCTCTGGAAACAGTCTTTTATTTGTTTGTTTGTATGTATGTATGTATGTATGTATGTATGTATGTATGTATGTATGCTTTGAGACAGGGTCTCCCTATGTAGCTCTAGCTGTCCTGGAACTCATTATGTAGACCCAGCTGGCTTCCAACTAACAGAAACGCGCCTGCATCTGCCTTTTGAGTGCTGGGATTAAAGATCTGTGTTACCATGCCTGGTTGTAATTGGACATTTTACTAATTTTTTTTTTGAGACAGGGCTTCTTTGTGTAGTTTTTGGCTGTCCTGGAACTCACTCTGTAGACCAGGCTGGCCTCGAACTCAGAAATCCACCTGCCTCTGCCTCCCAAGTGCTGGGATTAAAGGAGTGCACCACCACTGCCTAACGACATTTTACTATTTTGGGGGTTCCTTTTTTCTTTTTTCAAGATTTATTTATTTATGTGAGTACACAGTAGCTGTCTTCAGACACACCAGAAAAGGGCATCAGATCCCATTACAGATGGTTGAGAACCACCATGTGGTTGCTAGGAATTGAACTCAGAACCTCTGGAAGAGCAGTCAGTGCTCTTAACTACTGAGCCATCTCTACAGCCCCTCCTTTTTTCTTCCATCCTTTTCCACCCCTCTTCTTCCACCCTTTTAACCCCATAACACTAGGTAGGAGAGAAAAAGGGATAAAGGGGAAAGGGGCTGACGATATCAATAATCTACTTCCTGCTGATTAGGGGTGTCAAGTTCTCTGAGGCAAGTTTGATCTTTGCCATTAGAGAATCTAATTTCTCCTCCTCTTCCTCCTCTTCCTGTTCCTCTTCCTCCTCCTCCTCTTCCTCCTCCTCCTCCTCCTCCTCCTCCTCCTCCTCCTCCTCCTCCTCCTCCTTCTTTTTGGCCAGTCTACTAGATAAACCACATTCAACTACCAGTTGGTCAATCAATCAGCCACACCCTATGGGTCTCTAGCATCTGTATGCCCTCTGAAAAGTCTCCAGAATTCCAAACATCACTCAATTGCAGAAACATCTGCAGCTGGCCAAATCAATCTCTGCTAGAGCATGAGGCAAATCATAGTCAGCTGCTACAGACAATTTGCAGCAGCCCTGTACCCCACACCTGAGATTAAAACAAAACCACATTTTTTTTTTAAGTTTATTTCACTATTCTTTATTGTGGGTGTTGGCTTGAGCCCTAAGTATACCAGGTGAAGCAGATGTAGTTGTACATTTCCTCCTTGGTGCACAGCCTGTACAGCTCCCCAAGAAGAGGTGGCATCCATTGCTTGGTGTGGAACACAGACATACTCACTTTCCAGTCAGCAGATCTTTCATGATGATGGCCTCCTCTTCCAGGTTCTCCCAAAGAAGAATCTGCAGGGTCCTCTGGTGCTTCTCTGCCTGGAAGAGCAGTGAGAAGACCCTGGCCTCCAAGTCCTCCATCAGCAGATGCCTGTGCTCCCAATTCCACTTCATCATTCCCCAGTAGCCAAAGCCCCGACGCCCGCAGCACATGCTATGGCCTGACACTTGCTGTTGGGGCAGGTCCTACTTGAAGTGCATGGAGCCATAGCCCACTTAGGGGGAGGGGGCGGGCATGTGCTGCTTCACTTTCCACAATGTCATACTTGCAAACCCCACAGAAACATTCTTACAGTATTGCTGTGTTTTTAAAGAAACCAACATTCTTACTACATCTAGTTAACATTTTTTTTTTGGGTGTGGTGCACATTTATTTGGTGTGGAAGGCAGCAGACAACTGCTACAGTGTGCACGTGCAGGTCAGAAGACAACTTGTAAGAGGCAGCTCTCTCCTTCTACTATGAGTCCTAGGGATTGAACCTGGGTCCTTGGGCTTGTCAACAACTGCCCCTACCCACTGAACTATCTCACTTGCCCTTATTTTTATCTTTAAAATTTACACTTGGTTTGTGAGACAGGGACTTATTACACATTTTAGGCTGGCATTGAACTTGCTACATAGCCCAGTCCAATCTTGAACTTCACATCCTCTTGTCTCAGGTTCCTGAGTGCTACAATTTTAATAAGCAGAGCTTGCTAAAGCGTAAAAACGTTTTAAGTTGAAGCTGAACTCTTGGGATTAAATTAGGCCTGATAGGAACCACATACTGAACCTCTTGAACAGCTCTGTCTCATCCATTCTTCACCATAGCCAAGAACAGGAGGAAAATTAGGCAGGTTATTGTGCTAGTTAAAGAAGAATAATGTAGAATTTACAGGCCCTGGGAGATGCCTTTGGAGTTAAAGTGGTTGTTCTAAAAGAAGCCAGGACTGATGTTTGGATCCTCAGAACCCACATGAATGCTGGATGGTTATGGCAACCAGCCTGTAATTTCAGTAAAGACAGACAATTCCCAGAGAACCTGGATAGTCAGACTAGCCATAGCAAGGATGTCTGGTTTTAAATAAGAATAAGATAGAAGAGCCATTGAGGAAGATTCTCAGTATCACTCTTTAGTCTCCACTTACTTACATATACATGGCACACACACACAGACACACACATACACACACACGCTGTTCAAACACTCATACACATAAGATAAAATTTTAAACAGCCGGGCAGTGATGGCACACGCCTTTAATCCCAGCACTTGGGAGGCAGAGGCAGGTGAATTTCTGAGTTCGAGGCCAGCCTGGTCTACAGAGTGAGTTCCAGGACAGCCAGGGCTACACAGAAAAACCTTGTCTCGAAAAAACAAAAACAAAAAAGATAAAAGAGGCCAGCATGGTGGTACACAGCTTTTATATCGACATAGGGCAAGGCAGGAAGATCTCTGACTTCGAGGCCAACCTGGTCTAGATAGTGAGTTTCAGGCCAAACAGGAGTACGCAGTGAGACCCTGTCTCAAAAAAGAAAAGCAGATATCATGAATATAGTGTCATTCCGACAGTGGCTTGTCTGGCATGTTCAAGGTATCCTCTCAAAAAGAAAAGAATGAATGTGTTCAAACAGGAAACTGAGTCTGAGAGTACGGAAAGGAAGAAACAGATGTTTCTGGAACGCAGCAGCATCCACAGCATCCACACAAGCGATCGTTTCTGGAAACCATTATATTTCGAGGAGATTAACACGCAAACACCGCCTAGCGACAGGAGGGCGGGACTAAACCAACGCTGGCGAGGGACTGGAGAAACCCGGACGCTTGAGATTCAAGGCGCAGCCATAGGTGGGCGGAGCAAATAAATGTCCTCCTCCCCCCCCCCGTACGTATCTAAGGTACGTCAACATCACTTCCGGTTTGGTAGTTGAAGCGGGAAACAAAAGGAGATGGAAGGCGCATGCGTTACGGATTCCCGGATTCTGGTGGGTTCTTCCGCTCAGATCTGGGGAAGCGCTTCCGGGTCGCCGCCGGCTGCCGGCTCTTGGCGCGGTAAGTGCGGAAACGAGACTGCTGCCGTCTCCTTGCTTGTTCTTTCTTCCGGCTTCCAGAGAAACCCAGTTCCTTTGACTCGCCTCCCTAGCAGCTCATTTTCCCCTTTTTTAACTTTTAAAGACATCCTGCTCTATAGCCGCTTCCTAGAGTCTAAGCCCCACCCATCACACATGTTCCGTCATGCATTGGTTTCACTTCCTGTCACCCAGCATTTCTTTCAGTTAATTGGCTTCAGCCAGGCCGCGCGCATTTTGCGATTAGTATCCCTATAAGGTCAAAATCCTGAGGGAGACCCGCCCCTGCCTCCTTCCTGTTGGTCAATCTCGCAGTCATTATCATAATGAGCAAAGCATGGGCGGTGGTGGGTAGGATTTTAGGATACAAAATCTGTCAGTACTTTTGGGAATCTGGTGGACGCTTTTTTTTTCCCATCATACGGACCTGGGGGCTTTGGTCTAAGGAATGACAGCGTCTAGTTCTGCGTGGGTCAAATTAAGTTAGAACAAAAAGATAGAGTAGAGCCGGGTGTGGTAGCTGGTATACGCCTTTAATCCCGGCATTTGGGGGCTGAGGCATGCGGATCTCTGAGTTTGGGACTATCCTGGTCTACATAGTGAATTCCAAGCCAGTCAGGGCTAAATAGTGAAACCCTGTCTCATTTACTAAAAATAGGGGGGGGGGGGACACCAAGGTAGACACCAATTCTATTTTTTTCCTGTGTCCTTCCTACAGTGTAGGGCCAGAATCCCTTCCTTGCGTATGTATGTTTTAAGCCCCCACCGAGTGTGTGGCCAAAGTCAGACTCTACATGTCACTGGGTTTGTAAGTTGATAGGTTTTAGTTCAGCTTCTTGGTGACCTTCCTGGTCAACAGCTTCAGCTCACAGAGTTGATTTTATTCTCTTACATGTTAGTTCATTATTCTTCCATTTGTTTGTTTATCTACTTGCCCATCCCTCCTAGAATTTCTTTTATCCTTGGTTGTGTGTACTGGAGTTTGACTGATTGGTGAGAGGGGTGGTTCATGTCTAAAACATTTTGCACTGGTTGGATGTGATGAATCAAAAGAGCAAAAAATAAGTTAGTTTTATGGTGTGTGTATGTGTGTATAATTAAAATGAATTTTACTAGATCTCTGCTATCACTAATTTTGTACATAATCACAATGCCACATTCCATCTCTGGTTCCCAGTCTCTTTCCTCCTTAAGCAGCATACAGCTTTACTCATTATTTTATTTTTTTGTCATAATAACTTTGAGGATGATATAATTTTAATTATCCCCATTCTTACAGATGAGGAAACTGAGGCCCAGAGAGGTTAAGTGTTTTGGCCAAAGTCAAAGAGCTAGTAAGTGATGGAGCCAGGACTCAAACTCAGGTCTGTCTGATTTAAAGAGGGATGGGCAGCTTCTCTGCTACCTCCCACTCCACCCCATCCCTAAATCAAATTACATCTGCATGAGAACAAAACAAAACATATTCACATGACCCTTTGCCTCAGCTTAGGAGCCATGTCCACCTTGTTCCCTTCACTCTTCCCTCGTGTGACTGAGACATTGTGGTTTAATCTGGATCGACCCTGTGTGGAGGAGACAGAGCTGCAGCAGCAGGAGCAGCAGCATCAGGCCTGGGTGAGTGAGGACCTAACACGGCATGGAGGTATTCAACCTGGGTCGTGACCTTGCCTTACTGGAGACCTGCTTAGAAAAACATTTTTCTCTGTGTTGGGAATAGTCAAGCTGGGTTCGTGGGGATAAAGTTCTTACTTGTGGTACTCTAACTTACTGAGGGACCATAGGACTTTGGGGCTAGATTAGATAGATGTCAAGCCCCTGACAGCCTAGGATCCTTTTTCTATACATCACAGAACTTAATAATTTAAACTCTTACCAGGCAGTGGTGGCGCACACCTTTAATCCCAGCACTTGGGAGGCAGAGACAGGCAGATTTCTGAGTTCCAGGCCAGCCTGGTCTACAGAGTGAGTTTCAGGACAGCCAGGGCTACACAGAGAAACCTTGTCTTGAAAAAAACAAAAACAACCCCCCCCCCCCGGGGCCAAAATAATAATAATAATTTAAACTCTTAATGAGGACCTACAAGATGCCATATTCTAGGCTGAGTGTCTCATTTCACCCTCACCAGAATTATATGAAAAAAACTGAGGCCAAAAGACTTTACATATGTCCATCAATTTTATAAGGAACAGATGATAGGAGAAAGAGAGATTGCATCTTCCTGAGAACTGGGGGGGACAAAGCTTTCATTCAACATTTGGGGGTCTCTTAAGGGGTAGAGCAAGCCAGTCCAGTGCTCCTGACCTGCTCTGCTTGTGCCTCCTTTCCCCCATACTCCTTTGCCCACAGCTCCAAAGCATCGCAGAGAAAGACAACAACCTGGTACCTATTGGCAAGCCAGCCTCAGAGGTGAGTGGTTCCTGTGGGTGGGGCCTATATGAAGCCCAGTAGAACAAGGCTTTACTTTAATGGCCTTGCTTTTGGCTCAGAACAATTGTGGTTTTCAATGTGGGAAGACAGAAAAAGTGGGAACTTAAAGGGCTAGGCATTGTGCCTAGCACTAAGGTCCTTCAGGTCATGCAGCAGCTTGCCAGACTCAAAGCGGGCAGGGTTGGGAAGGAGGCCAGCTCTTGACCTGGTCCAGCTCTGAGGCCTACACAGTCTTTTTTGCTCTACCAGCACTACGATGACGAGGAAGAAGAGGATGATGAGGATGAGGAGGACAGTGAGGAGGATTCAGAAGATGATGAGGACATGCAGGACATGGATGAGATGAATGACTATAACGAGTCACCTGATGATGGAGAGGTCAATGAGGTAGGCGGGGTGTAGGGAGTGCCTTTGCTCCTAGGCTCCTGCCCTGATCTAACTGATGGCCAAGGCATACAGATACCCTGGATGTACCCAGGGGCAGGATCTGGGCTGAGGCTGGCTGAGGCCCCTCCCCACCCACACCCAGCCTCCTCTTCAGGTGGACATGGAAGGCAACGAACAGGATCAGGACCAGTGGATGATCTAGGTAGACAAGCCAAGGTGGCCTCAGTGATTCCAGACCACCCCACCTATGTTGAATCCACAGCCTCAGCCCCTCGGCCTGCAGAACCAGCCTGTGGCTGTAGTGCCTAAAGCTTTCCCTTAGGCACTTTCTCAGCCGCTGCCAGGACAGGTCTCCTTGGGCCCTTCAGGCCATCAGTCTTCCCTTGAATCCCAAGAGCCTGAGCCCATCCCACCTTCCTGGCTGGTACCTCACTCCTTGGTTGCCAGGTGTGGTCCCTTTCTAATCTCTTTAATAAAGACACAGGACTGATTGTTTCCCCAGTGTCTATTCCCTGTTTGTTGGTGGGACCCAAAGTTCAGCATCTTTTCTTGGACATCGGGATGGGGTTAAGAGTAAGGGCTCTCAGACAAACCTAATGGACCACATTGGCTAGGATCAGAGCCCAGGTCTCTGTGTTGATAATTCTTATGGCCTAGCTTGTACCCATGGCTTCATTGTCTGCAACTGCCTCTGATCTCATCTGTGTCCCATAGCTTCGAGGCTCTGGGGTTCTGCCAACCAGATGTCTTTTTTTGTTGTTTTAATTTATTTATTTTATGCTTAAAAGTGTTTTGTCTGCATGTATGTATACCACATGTGTGCCTGTGCCTTGTGAGTGCTGAGAATTGAACCCAGGTCTTTTAGGTAGGGAGCAGCTAGCAGTGCTCTTAATTGTTGAGCTATCTCTCCAGCCCCTTGAGCCAGCGGTCTCAGTGTTAAGAGTAAACTGAATCTTAGAGGAGGGAAAGACTCACTTGGAGGGAGCAAGCAATAACTAAGTTGACAGCTCAAGCTTCTTGCTTCCAGTTCCTGATTTCCATGAGGGGACCTTATGGGACCAAGAAGGCTGATAGAATTTGACACTTCAGATTAGTACAGAGGTTGGAGAGGGACAAAGTTGAAAAGAAAGCCTCCCCAGCCTGAGCCTAGCATGTATTGGATACCAAACAGAAAGGGAAAGGAGATATTCTGAGGTCTGCTTGAATGGGGTTGGGATTGTATTAGTAAATATCCTCCGTCCTGGACCTCAGCCGGGTCCAGTATAGGTGAGTTGGGCTATGCCATCTTTAATGGCAGGGAAGTCTGGGAGGCTGGTGTGGTGGAGGCGGCAGCGATATCTACCACAGCTCTTAGTGTATTGTAGGAAGCGGGGTGCACCAGGAAAAAGCACATGGTCAGCCAATACAGTGGCACCATGTGGGAGCAGAGCATGGGCCTCCAGTAGCTGCAGATCCCTTAAGTAATATCGAGGACGATGTGCCAGGAGCACCAGATCTGCCCGACTCAGCTGGTGCTGAGCTCTTAGGCGTGGGATCACTTCCTCTGAGCTGCCTGCAATGAGCTCCACCTGTGGGGAAACCATAGCTGGAGGTGAGGAGAAGAACTGCTTTCCCACCCTAGACCCCACCAGGACCTGGCTGATTTATGCCAGGCACTAATCTAGGCCCTCACAAGTGTCTCACGTTTCCTCTGACCTCAGAAATCCAGTAGTCAGTCTCAGTATTGTAATTTCTATTATGTGACCATGAAGAAGCTGAGAATTAGAGGATATGTGCTTCAGCTGGGGTCACTCGACTAACCAAAGAATGATTTGGACTCAGACTTGCTGAGCTATGGAGAGCTCCCTCTTAGCTGCTACTTTTGTAGCCCAGCAGGAAATAAGTGCAAATGACTCGGAATTGGGGGTAGGAGCAACATGCCCTCCAGGATGCCAGCTGCCAGAGTGGAGCTGCTTCCTTGAATGGGAGTCCTTCATAAAAGAGGCCTGGTCTGAGCAATTCCTGGGATAGTTGAAGAGAGATCAGCATTGGGGAGATAGGGGCTGACCATTTGCTCATCGAAGCCAGCCAGCCGGATGACTTTTTCAGCCACTGCTGCTGTACGTGAGTCCCGCTCCACAGTGATAAGGCGACTTCCAGGGGGCAAGGCTCTCGCAATAAGCAGTGTAGAGTATCCACAGTAGGTGCCCAGCTCCAGCACACAAGCAGGGGCCTTCTCTTCCACCAGCCGCATCAGAATCTCACCTATGTGGCAAGATAAGATGGCTATTGTAGAAGACATTCAAAACAGATGTGCCCAGAATCAAACATGCTGTGCTTTCTAAATGTTGTATTTATATATGAGGCTGACAGGTTGATTTTGCTCTTTCTCACACCTATCTCCATCTACCTGGTCAACGTGAAACGAAGCCTTCTAGACTCAGTTTAGATATCCTTCCTCTAGGAGGGCCCAGGTAAAATATCCAACCTATCTTCCAGGTTCCTGAGACATTTTCAGTCTTATACTCAAATGCACTCCCCTATTGCTGATTATCTTTCTGATTTTGGAATTGAATAAATCTCTTAATACATAGAAGTACTTGTGCTGTCTCAGCAGACAGCTATCCTGAATTGGTTGTGGAAGCCTCTTTGGTAGGGAAGAAAATCTAGAACAGATAATTACAAAGCTCTTAGTTACAGTTATTCCCCTGTTATGATCTCTTTGAGGCCAGCATTTGTGGCTGGTTACCCTCTGTGATCTCTACCTCCCTCAACACCTGGCACAAAAGAGTGGCAATAAATGTCTGCTGGATAATCGAATTACTGGTCTAGACTCCTCATTTCTAAATGAGAGGAGGGGAAAAGTCATAAACACAATCATGAAGCTTCCTAATTTACCCAGGTAAGCAGTGGGCGATGCTAGGTTTTCTTCATCATCTTGAGATTATTTCTCAAAGAGAAGGGTAGGAAAAGGGACACTGACCTTTAACAGGGCCCATGTGGCTCAGGTACTCGAAGCAGCTGCTCCAGTGGTCTAGAGTGGTGAGGATGTGGCCAGGGTCTCCAGGCAGGGCATGAGTAAGCACATAGCTGAAGGCCCGCTCCTCAATTCGAAGTCCTGACAGGCAGTCTCGAAAGCTTCTCAGCAGGACTGTACGCACCAGCAGTCGGAAATGGTGCCGGTATCTCACCAGCAGTGTTACCACGAGTGGCAGGAATGCCAGTGCAATGGCAGGGGACATTGTCCCTACCTGCGTCCTAGGATAGAGGGAGGCTGGGAGGGAAACCTATATGTACCATTTGCCTGTCATTTATGTGATTACCACGCTTATACAAACATGGTTGAGAGGCTGTCCTTTGCCAAAGGCACAGCAGAACTGGGATTTGAATCCAGCCTGTGCTCTTTCCAACCTCCTGCTGCCTGTGTTTAACACTCAACCACAAACTCTATCGCTGGTCCTGGCTGTATAGATCCAGTACTACAATGTTCCCTATCCCACCCACTTTCTGACTTTCCTCAAGACCTTTTTCATCAGTTTCTTGGGGTGTCTTCCTCCTACCATACTCCATCTGCCTGGACTCCTCTGATCCCTTATAATGTAGCAAAAGAGAAAATCTTTGTTGTCAAACCCATTCACATTCTCACTGTGCTTTGTCTCAGTAAAAGGTAATCAAAACACTATGTCTGGGACTGGAGAGATGCCTCGGTCGTTAAGAGCACTTGTTGCAGCCAGGTAGTGGTGGCACACGCCTTTAATCCCAGCACTTGGGAGGCAGAGGCAGAGGATTTCTGAGTTTGAGACCAGCCTGGTCTACAGAGTGAGTTCCAGGACAGCCAGGGCTACACAGAGAAACCCTGTCTCGAAAAACCAAAAAAAAAAAAAAAAAAAAAAAAAAAAGCACTTGTTGCTCTTGCAGAGGACCTAAGTTTGTTCCCAGTATTTGTGTTAGTTCATAACCATCTAGCTTTATCCTCAGTTCCAGAAGATCAAACACCCTCTTTTCACATCCAGGGGCTCACACAAGTGAACATGAATATAAGCAAAACACTCATAAAATCTTAACAGCAAACAGCAAACAAAACATTTGAGATATGGCTTAGTGATTAAAAGTACTGGCTGCTCTTGCAAAGGTCCTGGGTTTGATTCTCAGCACCTATAACTGGTGGCTCACAACTGTCTGTAACTCCATGCCCAGGGGATCCAGTGCCCTCTTGTGGTCTCTGTGGGCACTGTATGCCCATAGTGCATAGAAGTACATTCAGTACATTTGGGCAAAGCACCCATACATATATAATAGAAATAAATAAAATCTTTTAAAAATTAAAATATAGCCGGGAGTGGTTGCACACGCCTTTAATCCGAGCACTTGGGAGGCAGAGACAGGCGGATTTTTGAGTTCGAGGCCAGCCTGGTCTACAGAGTGAGTTCCAGGACAGCCAGGGCTACACAGAGAAACCCTGTCTTGAAAACCAAAAAGAAAAAAAGAAAAAAATTAAGATATGATTTATGGTATTTTGGTGTACACTTGTAATCCCATCATGAGGAAAGCCAAGGTAGAAGATCCAAAGTTTGAAGCCGATCTGTACTAAATTTGAGACCTTATCTCAAAAATAAATCCACACTCTATACCATGTTAGAGTGGAGTGTCTTTTTTTCCTATCTAAGGATTTTCTGTTTGCTCTTCCCTGGAGGTGTGGGTCCTCCCTGGTCCTGTGTATTTTCTGTATATGTACACACACACACACACACACACACACACACACACACAGAATTCTCTGTAAGTGCAAATATGCACATGCACACACCACACGTGCTCACTGTTCAGCCTTCTTCTCCAGGACCACCTACAGAGATAGCCGCCCTTTTTCCCCTGCTCCTCCTGCTCCTCCCCCCCAGATCTGAGCCTGATGGGCTGTTTTTGCAAGGCCCTTGGCTGAAAGAGGAGTGTATGTTAAAATTTAGAGTGTATGAAGGAATGTGAAGCATTTGTAATGTGGGCCTGAATTGCTGTGCTTGAGAACCCACAAAGCCCTGCTTACCTGAGCTGAAGGCTCCTAAGAAAGACCAGGGTACCGGGATGGGAAGTCCTTCAGAGGAATAACCCCAAAGATGGAGGCTGGGCCTGATTTCAATTATTGATGCTGAGGCGGTTGTTACCTGAGACCTGCAGTTCAGGTTACCAAACCCAGGGACTAGCTTCAGCTGCCTCCTATTCCTCAGTCCTTAGAAAAACTTAGCAGTACTTTAGGGTCTTGATCTAAAGAATTAATAAATACTACTAGGTGAGTTTTCTAAGCTCTTGGGATCAGGACATGGGGCATGGTGTAAACTAAAGTAATTGAAACTTATTTGCTAAATTCAAAACCCAAGTTTTCTGTAAGTGTTAAGGTCTCAGTCACAGAAGAGTCAGACTCTGTCCTTGTCTCTCAGCTACTCACGCATAGTAGAAGAAATTAACTAAAACACAACTATAGAATACACTGATGATCAGACTAGGCATTCCATGGTCCAGACCTTGAGCTGTTTTCTGACCAGCTACCTATCCAAATTGAACACTAGAGTGGCACACTATAGACAGTAAATGTTTGAGGTTATGTCTTTTAAATTAAGTTTGTTTATTTTGTGTATAGGTGTTTGGTCTGCATGTATGTCTGCACTGTGTAATCGTGTGTACTTGCCTGCTGCCAAAGGCCAGAAGAGGACATTGTTTCTCCTGGGTCTGGAGCTACCATGTAGATGCTGGGAATTGAACTTGGGCCTTCTGGAGGAGCAGCAGCCAGTGCTCTTAATCACTACGTTGTCTCTAGCCCCATGATTTGTTAATTTAAAGAGTGACACCAGATTAAGTAAAGAAATTAAAGTGCTCAGAAAATAATCAGAAAAGGTGCCAGGAAGTAGTGGTGGACACCTTTAATCACAGCACTTGGGAGGCAGAGGCAGGCAGATTTCTGAGTTCAGGCCAGCCTGGTCTAAAGAGTGAGTTCCAGGACAGCCTGGCCTACACTACACAGAGAAACCCTGGCTTGTTTTTTGTTTTGTTTTGTTTTGTTTTTGTTTTTCGAGACAAGGTTTCTCTATAGCCCTGGCTGTCCTGGAATTCACTCTGTAGACCAGGCTGGCCTCGAACTAAGAAATCCAGCTGCCTCCGCCTCCCAAGTGCTGGGATTAAAGGCGTTCGCCACCACCGCCCGGCGAGAAACCCTGTCTTGGGAAAAAAAAAAAATCAGAAAAGTCAGTCAGGAAGAAACGTTTCCTTGAGACTTCGAATACTGTAATCCCTGATTTGGAGAGAAGTATCTGCTTGCTTAGGCAGAATTCACCTTAATCAAGAAACTGCCAAATACAGGAGTGGTGGCTAAACTGTGCCTGCCCCAAAGCTTGGCAATCTAGCAATTCCTATGACTCTCATGGTGGAGAGACAACCAACTCTGTGACCTCCACCCTCACATACTCAAAATAAAAACACATATATCTTTAATTCTGGGAAGGCAGAGGTAAGTGGCTCTCTGAATTCGAGTTCAGCCTGGGCTACACAGCAAATTCCAGGTCAGTGAGGACTCCATTGTGAGACCTTGGTCTCTCTCACACACATAAGGGACAAAGAAACTGGCAAAGAGTTCTGAGTGAGGCTCATCTCCCTCCACGACGCTGCTTGCCCCTCGCGTGGCATTCAAGAATTTATCTTGATGGCTCTGGGCCCCCAAAGGTGGCGTTGACACCATGTGATCACACAACTCGTCTCACTGCCCCGGCCGCTAAAGGTTTCGGATCAAGACACGAGGACAACAAAATCATGTGACTCGCCCCGCCTGCCTTCGGGTCACGTGCCCCAGTCCTCTCACGTAGGACGCACTTTTCCATTGGCTGGCGATTGTCACGCGGCGAGGCGGGACCGGAAGGCAAGATTTGGCTGTGGCGCCGGAGCGGCTTTAGGACAGGCTAGGCGAGGGGGAGGGGAGCGGGAGGCGGCCGCGGGTCATGTGACCGGAAAGGCTCCTGACGGACGCCGTCCCTCCTCGGCGTCTGAGCGCCCGGCCCGACCCCGCCATGGGGTGCTGCTATAGCAGCGAAAACGAGGACTCGGACCAGGTGCGGCCGCGGCAGACGGGGTTTGGGACTGTGGGCTACGACCGCGGGACTTGGGGCCCAGAATAAAGCCCGCAGTGGCGGAGAGCCGGACTGCAGGCTCACTGAGTACGGAGGCCTGGAGGGGACAGATTACAGAGAGGACGGCAAGACGGGCTCCTACCCTCTTAAAGATCCTAGTCGTACTTTCAGCCTAGGGTTTCGGCGGCCGCCGCCGGACTCGGCCCCTCCCCTTCCACTTTCCAACACCCTAGTATCTCACCGCTTGAATCCTCAGACTGGGTTCTTGGGAAACATTCGCTCTCACAGATTCCTGTGCCTTCACCGCAGCTTGTATTAGTGGACCCATTGTAGAGACAGGTAATTTGAGGCTCTCAGCGTCCCGAGATAAATCAGGAATTTATGTGTGTTCTGTCACTGATGTAGAAGATGTCATGCCACTGTTGGCTTGATGTCAGAAGTTGACACCAAGTTAGTGTCATTTGAGTTGGCCAGTGAAGACATCGGGACCTTGGGGAGCAATAAGAGTTTGCTTTGACCGATATAGAAAAAAGAGGGAATGGGGCGCTCATTTGATTTATGAGTTTGGTTTGCTGTCCCCTGCCTGGTGCCTGAGGGTTCCTCTAGCTAGAGAGTGCCTCTCTGAAGAATGTGACTGTAGATCTTACTCTTTTCGAGAAAGCATTGGCTTGGAGAGACTTCACTGTCTTGTTTTGTTTTTTAAATTTTCCATCTTCCCCTTGGTGCATCTCATTCCTCTCTCTACTACAATCCCTTCCCTGCCTAGACGCTGTTGAGCGGGGTGGGAAAGACTAGCAAGGCTGGGTGTCAGCCCGTTGGCCATTTCTTTTACAGCTGTCTCAAAGCCTGAGTCCTGCTTTCTACACACAGTAGGTACCGTGCCACTAAGAACAGTTTCATCCAGTCTGCAGAGGGTACAGTCAGAGAAATAAATGGTCTCACTGTCCTTAGGAAGTTGGTCTTTCCCCCAGGGAAGCCTGCAGTTCAGGTGAATGTGACTTGTATGGCAGGGTGAGTGCTTCCTGAGGCGCATTCATTATTTGGCCTGAGTTTGACATGCCTTGTGGCAATAACTTTCACTTCATCCTGTCATGCTGAAGGCTAAAACAGCAAAAATAGGAACCCACCACAGAATAGAAAAGGAGATGGCAGATATCCCTGTCTAATGGCAGAGCTGTGGAGGAAGAGCTGGACTGGCTTCTCCCCTAAAATCCACCTTCCCCTTGATAGATTCTCATTTCAGGATGGTTTGGGGTTTCTTTGTTTTGTTTTGTTTTTAAAAAGGTCCCGTGTAGCCCAGACTGGTTGCAGACCTGCTATATATAGTTTAGGATGACCTTGAATTTCTGGTTCTCCTGCTTCTCCCCGAGTGCTGGGATCATAGGCATGTGCCACCTATGTCCAGTTTTGTGCAGTAGTAGAGATCAAACCCCAGGGTTTACACTTGCTGTACCACTGGGGCCATGTCCCCAGCCCCCTCTTCAAGTAAGTCCTCTTTTTCAGCACTGTCTGTCCCTGTATTATAAAAAAAACCATCCCTTTGGCCTGACACTTAGAGTCCCAGCACTTAGGAGGCTGAAACTACTGCTTCAAGTTTGTGGCCTGTCGGGCTACACAGTGAGTTCTGGGCCAGTTTTGGTATACATAGTGAGTCTGTCTCAGAGAGAAAGAAAAATGTACAAGCAATAGGGTCTTCAGAGGCCTTTTACATTTACTTCATTTGACTCCTGCTAATTACCGGTAATATGTTTAAAGGTGAGGGAAACGTTCAGAGGGTTGAAGCGAATTAGCTGATATTAGAAGTACTCTAGTCACGGTGTTATGAGAACAAAATACATGCTTTATATTCTGGGATAGGCTCTGAGGTAGCGGTGGGCAGACACCGTGGGCCTGCTAAAGTAAATAATGAAATCTTGACTCAGGTTGTATTGGCTTAGGAAGCAAACTTTGATGTGACAAACCTACCCTGTGTATCACTCATTCTATGGGTACCAGGTGATGTCATTAACTTTTTTTTTCATAAGGGTGGAGATGACACGGCCCTATCCTGAAGGAACATTTGTCAGGAGTGGTACTGGGAAAAGGACAGGCAGCAGGCTTTGGGGGTCTCATTGTGACCAGCTTTCCTTAGAGACCCTTTCACCTTCAGCAAACTTTTTGTTTGTTTGTTTGTTTTTCTAGACAGGGCTTCTCTGTGTAGCTCTGGTTGTCCTAGAACTTACTCTGTAGACCAGGCTGACCTCAAACTCAGAAATCCGTCTGTCTCTGCCTCCCAAGTGCTGGGATTAAAAGCGTGCGCCACCACTGTGGCTTTGGCAAACATTTTATCCTCCTAGCCTGTTGATCCTGAGGAAGGAGAAAGATTGTCCATAGATGTTCCCTTTTGTCATGGTGAACTGACAAAAGGCCTGAGGATATTTGGGCACTGTAGTTTTGAGGAGGAAGAGCAAGGTGGAAAGGCCGAGCCTGTCTGGGGTGGGGCAGGCCAGGCAGGAGGAAGTAGCCTCTCTGTAGGGAGAGTTGTGAGCATGAGAGTTGGCTCCTGTAACTGGAAAGCTGGTGGAAACTTGAGACAGCCCTGGAGGACTACTGAGACTGGCCGGTGGCCACTGGAAGTTGATGGGTCAGCACTGACCAGCATTCCTCTCCTTCTGCACACTATACTCCTTCAGAAGTTGCCATGTCCTGAGCCTTCTAGGGCCTGAATAGACATGCAGCTGGTCCACTTATCTAGATTGCACCTGACACAGCCAGCAGGGATCTCCACTAATGGACTTAAGGCAGTAGATTAGAAAAAAGTCTGAACCAGGACAAGGAAAATACAATGATAGGAGGTGCAGTTTTGGTTTAATTCTAAATTGGTTCTGCTGTTTGAAATTGTCTGTGGAGGATAATAAGCAGGGCTGCTGATGACTGGGGAGAGTGTAGTTTGGCTGGAAAGAAGAGCTCTACTGTTCTCCCAGGTCAGCATAGACCAGGAGGTAGAGGCCGGACACTGGCAAGTTCCAGGCCAGCTGGGTTATATGGTACCTGCACAGCTTGGGAAACATGAGAGGACTGTGCCTTGTGTACATGTGTGTATTGTATTCTTGTGATGGCTTTACAAAGATCCTGGAGAGAAAGGAGAGAAGAGAGGACATTGGTGACTGTATCTTGGTTGTGGGCTTGGAGTTTCTGCACTAAGATAAAGTGAGGAATGGCAGCAGCGTACAATGGGCCTGCTTTCTTACAGTCCAGGGACTTAGGTGGCCTTGCTTGGGCCTTATAATGTTGTGGGTAAACATCTTGGCTGGGAAGTACTTTACCTGGGCCACCAGGAAGGCTGTTCTTGGGTTTCTGACTTGCATTGATTTCTCTTCTAGAGCCTTACTTTGATATTTTCCCACCTCATCTGACTTTCAGTCAGTTCCAGTAGCCTTTGTCCAGAAGGTGTTGACCAGTTCCTGAGGCTCCAGGACTGTTGGTGAATAATGCTTTGCTCCCCTCTGAATGTTTTTAGGGTTCTCTAGGTTCACCCTAGACCACCAGCTTTGGGCCAGTCAGAGAGAGTGTTTTCTGACTTTGCATCCACCTGGATACTTTGAGTCATTTTCATAAAAGTAGTTTTAATATTTAAAGGTCTGAACCTTTGAAATGAAAGGAAGATTAGACTTAAGGTTCCGGGGCTGACTTTTCTCTCCTGGCCCCTCCTAGGATCGGGAGGAGAGGAAGCTGTTGCTGGACCCCAGCAGCACCCCTACCAAAGCCCTCAATGGAGCCGAGCCCAGCTACCATAGCCTACCTTCAGCTCGCACAGATGAGCAGGCCCTGCTTTCCTCCATCCTTGCCAAGACAGCTAGGTGAGTGTCACAGGACCAGGCTGGGCAGAGGCAGCCAAGTTTGGAACATAGAGGATGGGACAAGGTCATTAGGGAGCGGTGTCACGGGGTTCTGCCCTGTTAGGGTGGACAGGCGGGAGTACTAGTGTCAGGAGGCCTTGGAATTGGCACCTAGCACTGATTCTCGTCCGTGCCACCCTGAAGCGCCTGTCATGTCTTCTCTGTCTCTTTTCAAAGCAACATCATTGATGTGTCTGCCGCAGACTCCCAGGGCATGGAGCAGCATGAGTACATGGACCGGGCAAGGCAGTACAGGTCAGCATGGCCAGCTTCCTAGACATTCTTTTCCAGCTTTGGAGTTTGGTCTCCAGTCCAGGCTCTTCATTTGGGTGCAGTCCAGAAAACTAGCTACAGATTACTTAAGTGCCTCAGGCATTCAAGTCAGCCATGTTTGCCCAATGTGTTTGATCAAGGGTGATCAGGTCAAAGGAGTACAGCCAGAGGGAGTTTGGGGTGAACTGTACCCTGTTGCCATGATCCCCTGGCCTGAGAGAGTGAGACTTGCCTGGGCAGGGCAGGGCAGGGCAAGCTTTGGCCTAATTGTCCTTCCCTGTCTCCTCCCTCTTGGCTAGTACCCGCTTGGCTGTGCTTAGCAGCAGTCTGACACATTGGAAGAAGCTGCCACCGCTGCCATCTCTCACCAGCCAGCCCCACCAAGTGCTGGCCAGCGAGCCTATCCCCTTCTCTGACTTGCAGCAGGTGAGCATTCTTGGTTGGTCCCCTACCCCTTCCCACATGGCTTCCCAGTGGGGAGGGAGCCTGGTATTGGTGCACCCAGCTTATTCCCACCTTGGTCTTGGTTTTCACATCGGTTCTTAGTTCCTTTCCCCCCTGCACCCCTCCCCTGAACCACACCCCCCAACCCTCCCATTTATTCTCCCAGCATCTGTCCTTGCTTTTGTCCTTTTCTCCCTCACTTCCTTCCAGAGATAAAACTCAGGGCTTTGTGCGTGCAAGGCAAGTGCTCTCCCAGTAAGCTACAATCCTAACCTAACCTTTAGGTTTTGAGAGAAGGACTCAGTATTACAGCTCTCCTGATTTCCGCCTGAGTGTCGGGACTATAGGCAAGCACCAGCACACCCAACTCCTTTTGGCATTCAGTCTACCATTCCATCTTTCCTTTACTGCCCCTCCGTCGCACACTGTAAGTCTCCCTCTCATGTCTGTTCTTCTCCTCCCTGGCCTCTGTCTCAGGTTTCCAGGATAGCTGCATATGCCTATAGTGCACTTTCTCAGATCCGCGTGGACGCAAAAGAAGAGCTGGTTGTACAGTTTGGGATCCCATGAAGAGAGGGATCCTAGGACAGCTCTTCCCTCGTCTTCATCCTGTCTCCACCCCACCTCTTCTGGCCCCCAGCCTCACTGTGGCTTTCTACAGTACCTAACCTGCTACTAATCACGGAGAAGAATGTGGAGGGAAAGAATAAGGCTAGAAGCCGGAGCAAGTGAGGACTAAGCAAGGGAAGGGAGAACCGATTGCCATCGGCCTTCGTGCTCTGGTTAGGGTGAGGTTGGGGCCAAGAGGACAGGGCCTGGCAGATCTTCAAAGTCATTGGGAAGATGGAGATACCACTGTAGGGGTGAACACCAGGAGACCTAGGAGATCCCCTTCCCACCCTTTCTCTTGGCCTCCGATTCACTCCTGTCCCATTCCCTGACTTGGTGCTCATAGGCACCTCACTGGGATTATGACCAGGGTCTAGACGAGCTTGAGTCTGAATTGAGTTTGTATTTCTAGCACCCTGGGTTTTTACATGTTTGCTTTTTTTGTTTTTGTTTGTCACCCACCCCTCGATAAAGAAAGTATATTCATTTGTGTTGCTGGTTCAACCTGCTCTGTCCTGCCCACTGTTTACTTCTGGCTGTTCAAGTCTGCAAGCAGTGAAGTGCCAAGGAATGTCTTCAGTAGCACTGAAGAGGAATCAAGAGATAAAAGTCCAGG
>JADRCD010234035.1:9382-23668 GCA_019843815.1 Montemys delectorum
CACAGATCTCTGCCATGTCCTCGAAGATGCTTCCAACTCCCCACCCACTCCAGTTGCAGATTTCTGTTCATTCTCATGAGCATTTGACCTTCCCTCTTCCTCCTCACACCTGATCTTGGACTGCCCTCACCCCCATTCCCATCCCTTCTACCATCAGCTCCCTCCTCTAAGTGCCTCCTACAGACTATTTTAACCCCACTTCTAAGTGAGATGTAAGCGTCCTGGCTTGGGCCTTCCTTCTTGTTTAGCTTCTTTGGGTCTGTAAAGTATAGCGTGGGTATCCTGTATTTTATGACTAATAAACATTTATAACTGAATGCATACCATCCGTGTCCTTTTGGGACTAGGTTACCTCCCTTAGGATGATGTTCTCAGTATTCACCATTTGCCTGCAAAGTTCATGATATCTTCTTTTTTAATAGCTGAATAGTATACCGTTGTATAGATGTACTACATTTTCTTTATCTTTTCTTCACTTGAGGGACATCTAGATTGTTTCCAGTTTCTGCCTATAGAGAATAAAGCTGCTATGGACATAATTGAGCAAGTGTCTTTGTAGTATAGTGGGACATCTTTTGGGTAGATACCCAGGAGTAGTATAGCTGGGTCTTGAGGTAGAAATATTTCCTGTTTTCATAGAAACTGCCAAATTGATTTCAAAATTGGCTGTAAAGGATTGCCCAACCACCAGAAATGGAAGAATATTCCTCTTGCTCCACATCCTTGCCAGCATGTGCTATTTCTTGCATTTTTGACTTTAGCCATTCTGATCAGTGTAAAATGGAATTTTACAATCGTTTTGATTTGCATTTTTCTGATTGTGTTTCTGTATTTTTGCTTCGCAGTTCAGACATCAGATCACCACTGCTTGGGGAAGCAAAATGCCTTTCTCCCTGTTGGGGTGCCAGGCTTGTGGGACACTGCCATGTCACTGGGGCAAGGGTACAAAACATAGCGTAAGTTAGAGGTCCCAGCCCACAGTTTTCCAGGTGAGAAAAGGTGCAGGCTGGGATACACCCTGCAGTTCTCAAACTTCTGTTTACCTAGATGCTGATGGAAATCCTGAAGTGTTGATAACAGGCTCCCATGCTCCTGTGCCACTGAGGCCCTGAGGAGTTGGCAACAGAGCCTGAAACTGGCAGAGGTTTAGGTGCTGCTCTGTATGATGAAGCCCCACCCCCAAACCCCCAGAGGTCCTTGAAGAGAGAGACAATCCTTGCTTGACCAAACTGTTTACTCATGATGGAAAAGAATGTCTCCTACTTACTCAGGGTGAAATCAAGACTAAATATCTTTTTCAGGAGGGGAAGCCTGGAAAGGGAAATTTATTAACTCTTCCCTCAGGGTCTATTAAGATACCTCATTAACATAGAGTACTCTGTGCTTCTATGCTTTGTGACCAGCTGTCAATGGTTCTCTGAGTGCAGTGTCATGGTCAAATACTTCAAGCCATGAACCTGGTCAGGAGTAGATTTAAACATCTACTGTTCCAACTATGAGAATTACCAGGGTTCCTTTATCTGCTCTACCTTACCAGTTCTTCTGTCTGGTGGCATGGTTCACTGCCCCATATCTAATGACTAAAGACTTTAACATTTCTTTAAGCTCTTCTCAGTAGTTAGAGATTCCTCTGTTGAGAATTCTCTGATTAGCTCTGTACCTCATTTTTATAACTGGGTTATTTGGGTTGTTTGTGTCTACCATCATGAGTTCTTCATAAATTTTGATATTAACCCTCTGTCAGATGGGTTGTTCAAGATCCTTTTGCAGTCAGTAGGCTGTTGTTTTGTCCCATTTATACTTTTCTTTGCTGTACAGAATCCCCTTCATGCTAAGTGTCTTAGAGAGAACAGGGAAATAAAGCACGTACCTAAACATAATAGAAACAATAAACAGCAAGCCAGTAGCTAACATAACATGAAATGGAGAGGAACCAAAACCAGTTCCACAAAATCTAGGACAAGACAAGGTTGTCTACTTTCAGCCTGTCTATTCTGTATAGTACTTGTAGTTATAGCCAGAGCAATAAGACAACTAAAGAAGATCAAGGGTATACAAATTGGGAAGGAAGTAGTTATTGTATCATATCACCATTTGGGTGATATGATAGCATACATAAGAGACCCCAAAAATTCTACCAGAGAACTTCTACAGCTGATATACAACTTCAGCAAAGTGACTGGATATAAATTTAACTGAAAGAAAATCAGTAGCTCTGATTTTATAAAAATGTTAAAGAAATTAGGGAAACAATGCCCTTTACAATAGCCAGAGATATTATAAAATACCTTGGTGTAACTCTAACCGAGCAAGTGAATGAACAATATGGCAAGAACATTAAGTCACTGCAGAAAGAATTTGAGAAAGATATCCAAAGATGGAAAGATCTCCCATGCTCATGCATTTGTAGGATTAACATAGTGAAAATTGCCATTTTGCTAAAGGATTCAATGCAAAAATTCCCACACAGCTCTTTACAGACCTTGACAGAGTAATTCTTGCCTTCATAGGGAAAAACAAAAAGCCTAGGATAGCTAAAACAATCCTGAACAATAAAAGAAGTTCTGGAGGTATCATCTTCCCTGACTTCAAGCTGTACTACAGAGCAGTAGTAATCAAATCTGCATGGTATTAGTATATCAATAGGCAGGCTGATTATTGAAATCAAATCAAAAGCCTGAAATAAACTCACACACCCATGGAAACTTGATTTTTGACAACGAAGGCAAAACTATACATTGGAAAAAAGAAAACATCTTCAACAAACAGTGCTAGTCTAACTGATGTCTGCATGTAGAAGAATCTAAAGAGATAATATATATCACTCTGCTCAAAACTCAAGTCTATGTAGAATCAACAGGAAGTAGAAAATAGCCTGGAAATCGCTCCTACAGGAGACAACTTCTGGAGGAGAACACCTGGGGCTCAGGCTCTAAGATCAACAATTTATAAATGTGACCTTACGAAACCTAAAGCTGAAAAGCTTATGTAAAGTGTCCATGTATTGTAATGCTAAACACTGGTCCAAGTTGCCTCAGAGACAAGAGAGTCCTCACTTACACAGTTATGCTATGTGACTGGGCTCCTGAATTTAAAACAATTGCTTGAATAAAGATGCCAACTTTGCATAGGTGGGCAGAAGAGAGGCAGGTGGAATTTGGTGACTGGGTGTGCGGTCCTGAGACAGGAGACCACAAGAAGAAGGGAAATGGAGAAGTTGGAGAGAAAAAAAAAAAATATGCCATGCACTAACAGTCATGAATACGTGGCCAAGAGGGATGTCCAATTGGAGTTCTGTGCCGCCTAGATGGAAGTTGGCAAGTTATACCTCAGGGTTATTGAGAAGGAAGTAGACACAGTAGCATAATAGGTAGATATCTGTCCAATTCTAGGGCTTTAAAGGCTTAATGTAAATATTAAGGTGATGAAAGATTGTCGAAAACCCCAATCAAGATTAAATGTTTAATACAACACTTCCTTCTCTCAGTTTCCTCTTATTCTCCACTGATGATAGCAACAATTGCAACAGGACCTCACATGGCATTAAAAATTTTCATAGATCAAAGGAAACTGTCATCCAAGCAAAGAGGCCAACTGAGTTATAGAGCTTCCTGTATAATCCCCACATTTTATCACCTATTTCCTTTGCCTCTGGATTGTGGCAATTCAGTCAAGAGCACTGGAACACTAAAGCAAGTCTCCAAATACCTTTATGGAACTCTACCAATGACTAGTATCACTCAAGTCACTTTCAAGCTAATATGAAGCAAGAATAATTATTTTTAAGAAGTTAATGTGACTGAATTTTTAAATTATTTTTATGTAAAATATGTTTGTGTGTGTGTGTGTGTGTGTGTGTGTGTGTGTGTGTGTGTGTGTGTGTTAGTAAATGTATGCTGCTCTACTATATATGTACAAGTATCCATGGCATCAGAAGGGAGATGGATGCCCTGGACCTAGATTTACAGGCTGTTTTTCCCCTGATAGGAGCACTGGGAATTGCAGTCTCTAATCTAAACCAGAACATACTCATAGTGGATTACATATATATCCAGCTCCTGATTTTACTTGGTAACTAATTTGATTTGTTTGTTTGCATTTGAGATTGTAATTTAATTACAATGTTTCTTCCTTCCATTTTTTTCAGTCTAAAACCTGGAATATATCCCTTCCCCATTCTGCTCAACTTCATGGCCACTTTTTCATTGTTATTTCACATATATATGTATTTGCATATACATATGATAGATATGTATTCTTCTTGATTTCACATGATGTTAATTGTGTACATGGTTTCAGGAATGACGTCTCGGCACTGGACTTTTCAAGGGCATCAGCTCAGCTCTAGTAAGAGGCGTCATTACTATGCCCACTAAAGAGATATCCAAAAAGCACAAATGATTTTTGAAAATAGAAATCCAGATGCTGGTTCTAAAACCAGCGGCCAGCATGACTTATAAAAAAACCTACTGTCATGAGACACAGAATTATTCTAGTCCTTCTCCTCACCAGATCTAGATGTGTGTGTGCGTGTGTATGTGTGCGTGTGTGTATGTGTGTGTGTGTTGTGTGCATGTACATTTATTTGTTTGTGTCTAAGTGTCCTTACCTACAAAGCCACAAATCTGCCCTTCCTCCTAATATACCTTCCCATACAAATCACCACACTTGAGAACAAAATTTTCAGTGTATTAATTTTGAGACAACACATTCAACTTACATCTGAATTATATAAAATAGAGGGTGCCATTAGCCTTGTAACCACATCTTGACTTCTAATAATGATGTCACAGAAATTATTTGATTTTTTTTCTTGAATAGAGCACTGCCAAGGATCAACCTTGGCTTGGAGAGGGGTGCCTGAGAGAAGAGGTGTTTGGGAGCAGTGAAAAGAAAAGACTCCTAGTCAAATCATGAGTCCAAGCTGGTGGCCTAGGTTCTGCTGAGATGGCTTTACAAACTGCTCGTTCTCTCACTACTCTCTTCTCCTCTCTCTTTTCTCTTCTCTCTTTTCTCCTCTCTCTCTGTATCTCTCTCCTCTCCATTTCCATCTTCCTTTTCCTCTCTCCCTCCTACCCTCCCTCCTTCCCTCTGTGTGTGTGTGTTCTGCCAGCAGCTTTTTTATGTTTTTATTTTTATTCTAAAAACACTCTGGTTGAGACAGCTCTCTCTGCTAGTAAAAATTGTAAAATCTATCTGGATAGCTCATGGGTTTTACGTCCTATGTCAGAAAAGTTACTGTAAATGTAAATATAATTGTATCTTCCAACCAAGTCAGGAATCCTGTTAGAGAAAAATACTGAAGAGCTGTTTTCACTCTCCAGACATCTTCAGACAGCTCAACACTCTCTGGAGAAAGCTGTAAAGAAGAACTGCTATTACTTTCTGTTAGCTCATCT
This sequence comes from Montemys delectorum, assembly GCA_019843815.1. Classification (NCBI taxonomy): domain Eukaryota; kingdom Metazoa; phylum Chordata; class Mammalia; order Rodentia; family Muridae; genus Montemys; species Montemys delectorum. The sequence continues at coordinate 14,782 of JADRCD010234035.1, forward strand.
CATGTAGACTAAAACCAAGTATTTTATTTACATAACAATTTGGTCATTTACTCCAGGTTTCCTTTTGATTATCCTATAAATTAGCATCCCTTGGCCCCAGCCCTTTGATTCTTAGGAGACAGCAAACATATATTTTATTCTTAACATTGGAACAAGAGCTCTGTCTGCCTTTGTTAAGCACTAACAATAAACTAGTTGGGTGGGGCCTGGCACTGAAATTACATTTCCACCATGCTTGGGCCTACTCTTGCTCTGTTCTAGGCTGTCCCTGAACTCAGGAATCTGTCTGTGTATCTTTCTGATAAGCTAACTCATAGTATAGCTGCCTTTGTTCCTTTAAATTCATGAAGCCATTCATAATTCATTCTGTAGCCTTATATTTTTGCATAGTTGAGAAACTGTGTATATTTAGACACATGATTTTCGATTTCTTTTCCACAGGATTAGGAGTTGGCCTGAAGGTCCCAGTGTTTACCATTGTGCTGAGACATAGACACACCCTGGCCTTGTCCTGTGTCTAATTATTGTGGAGTCATTAATGTTAACAGGGAGGACAGAGTCCTCCACTGATGGTTCTGATTCCAGATAGAATGTACACTATTCCACAAACAAGTATTATGTCCACAGCAGCCATCAACACATGTGGGGGCTCACACTAAGTGCCCTGCTGCAAAGGCAGGAACCATGTCATGCTGGCCCCACCAAGGCCACACTGGGTTGGGCAGGGTCATACTTTTAAGTGGTCCATAGAATGAGCATTAAGATTATATTCTTAGGGAACTTTCTCCTTTTTTTTCCTGAAAAGAAGTCATTTCATTTTTCCTGTGTCTTCCAAATTCTGCTTTTTAAGTCATGAACTGCTGGATTTGACTAAGTCAAAGCCTGAAACAAGCAATCTTCCAAACAGGAGACTGAGAGACAGCATATGTCAAATCAGAACTGTGTCTAGTAGTCTACAGTGGATGCCTATCTTGTCCCCACACAGAGTTTGCATTAGAGACCTTTCGATCATGGCATAAAACAAAATACATTAATGTTATCTAATTCTGCCACCACTAGAGACATTTGAGATGTGACATTCTACTACTCTTGTCAATGATGAGAGGGAATGTCAATTATTATGCTCAAATCAAAACCACTCAAAGCAGTAGTGAGAATAATGTGGCTACTGAGGGTGGATAGACTTTTCTTAAACTTAAGAAAACTGATATGCTTAGAATATTGACAAGAGGAACTCTGATTTGTAATTCATTTTTGTGGGGCAGTGGGCTGTTCAGGTAACCTGGGCCCTGTCGAGTAATAGGCCTAGAAACCCAGAGCAACCAGTGAGCAATTCCTGTTCACAAGGGATGATAGGTGTTTGCCTGTAACTCCTGGGAGCTTGGCTCAGGTTCCAGTCCCAGTCCCGCACAATGGCCCCAGCAGGACAGGTGTGTAATATTGGCAAGCCCTCTTACATGCAAATATAAAGATTCTCAGCCCAAACCAATGAGAGATAACTGCTGTATATACGTCCTATCCAGGGAAGTAAAAGAGCGCTAAAGATCTACTCCATTGTCTGAGCTTTTTATTCTAAGAGCTATAACACTGGTAAAGAGGTCTGCTCTCCCGAAATAAGGCCTGAAGCTGCTCTGCACTCCTCACTAGCTAGTGGGACCTAGCTGACCCTACTCAGTGCAGGGTAATGCTAAGAAACAGAGCAGCCTGGAAGACAGAGCAGAGATAGCCCCACCTGTGCTCGCTCACTTCCCTTCACTAGGGCTCTTACACCAAGGCAGGCCGGAGATCTCCGTGGAAATCCTCCAGCACGCAGGCCCATACATTTTGATGTCTTTTCCCCTCTGAACTTTAAATAATAATAACTTTCTTTTGTTGCAGACTCTCAAATTTCTCACTAATTCAACATAATAATGTCTGTGTGTATATTTTATTCAACTAGAGCCAAAATTACGTATGTCACTATAATATTTATACTCAATGAAGAAAGACAGAATAACAGAAATGATATATCATATCTTTTATAGGAACATAAATTTTTATTTTGAAGTTATTATTATGAAGAACAAGAGTTGGTGAGGTTGCTGACCAGTTTTTCTTTCAGTGTTCTAACCAACATTGGAACCAAAGATAGATGATTAGAGGTCATAATGGAAGGTGCATTGTAGTATAAGATAATGACTAAACTTATGGTGCATATATATTTGAACCCATGACGATATTAGAATTTCAAGAGATCAAACTCATGAATGCTGACTTGAAAAATTCATTTTGTAGTGTGTGCTCAGTCCTGTGAACTTTCTTCAAATGCTATGTGCTACTTGTACTTCTTTGTAGAATTTAAAATAAGTCAACAATATATTGAAATAAATGTCTTCCCAAAGAATGTTTATGTCATGTCTAAAATGATCTCATATTTTTATAAGCTGTAATGCCCAAATAGCTTTTCTCTTATTATGCAATATGACAATAAAAGATATATCAATACTTTTTAAAGAAAGATGAAGAAAATACACATACATACTATTTAGACATAGCAAGTAAATTAATATGTCACTTGACGAAGCTACTACATTGTATTGAATTTAGTAGATGTTTCTTAAAATGATGTTTCTTAATTGTATTTTCTGATAAATGATATTCCTTCTAAGTAAGAATTAGTAGTCTTCATGTTGAAATATTCTTCTACCTTGTAGAGTACTGTGTGTGTGTATGTGTGTGTGTGTATGTGTGTGTATGTGTGCGTGTATGTATGTGTGTATATCCTGTGTACCTGTCAATGCATATCTGTTTATATTTTAACTTCTAATATAAAGATAACTAGATCAACAAATGCTTGACACAAAATAATTGGATATGGCATAAGGCTTTTACTTTAAACAAAAGCATAACTCAAATGAGTAGGACTTTATGAAAATGTAGTAGAATCATAGAATGTACAGTGTAAGGAAAACAGGTTCAGATCAGAGTTCCAGTGTCATGGACAACAGCTTAAAGTACAGGACAAGGGTAACCTTAAAACATAAAAGTCAGTCTAAACCTTTCTTTCTGTTGTCTTGAGTTTTTTGGCAATGTTGTTTGGATTCTACATACATTAAAGGATGAAAGAAATTGGGCTGGGAAAGGGGAAAATTTATCTAGGAAATAGTTGAAAAAACAAAAAAAAAAAGATGGCCAAAACAATTCTTTGAGTTTGACTTCCAGTAAGAGATTCAGATAAAGTCTTTTGTGTGAACCTAGCTCCTACCTATGATCCTTCTTCAATTAGGAGCTGCACACCAGGAGCTCCAAAACCCAAAAGTCTTTCTCTTCTGTTGACAGCAATTTTAGTCTGGACCCTAGGTACTGTGGGATTTTAGGGCCGAAAGTTTGAAGAGAGGATTGCTGCTCATCTACTCATATCCACTGTAAAATCCGGAGGTATAATTTTATAATTTTCTTGATCTGCATCTTTTCAGAGGGGAAGTCGTTGCTGCATACATACACTGGAAAGAGTTTGGAGGATGAGGTTTCTCGTCAAGGTTTCTTTTCAAAAGTAATAATATCTGGAAATAGATAGAACTCAGACACCATTTTTGATTTTTAGAAGCAAATACTACTATTAGCATTGTGAGTGGGTTTTGTCAATGAAGATATGGTTTAATTAAACTACTTTGGATTTAGATTTCTTGTGTGCACAGCTGTTTCCAATTACATGATTACAGCTTACAAAGCCAACAATTGAAATCATGTTTTTTTTTTTTCCTACCCACAGGAGAAATCAGAATACTGTATTACTATGAAAATAAGCACTCATTCTATAGTAATATGCGAAGCAGAACAAAGGTTACAGTGTTGAACCAGGGAGAGGACCCATGCAGAGATATTGCCTCTGCCATGGTCTCAGTGCTGCTTTGTACCAAGCACATATTTATATTGACAGTAGAAACATATTGTCTGGGGACATGTAACATAAAAATGTGTTTCCTCATTGCATTGGTTTTAGATAACATGTCCCAAGATCACTAGTGTCCACACATAAGGAGGCCAGAGGGAATCCAATGTCCAGGCACAATAATGCAACTTTCACCCTGTGGACTTCCAGCTAAGACGAAGCAATGGCCTATGCAGCCAGATGAACTTAGCCCTCATTCAGAGAGCTGAGCACTAGTCTGTTTGTATAGCTTGGGACTCTGACCTTCATTTATTTAGTTAAGAAAAAGGAAGCTTTGTCAAAAGAGACTTCATAAATACATAGGATATTCTGCCTACATTTGGTACATGGCATACTGTTTCAGCCTGTTTGCATAATAAGCTACCATTTATTGAGATGGTTAATAAATGTGCTACACTGTACTACTTCTTAGATTTAGCTAATAGAATCCTCATGTTACTTTTACATGGCAAGTGCTATTCCCATTCTAGATGCACAACAAAGGCTGAAAAAGATGGTATTCGGTGTCCGCAGTGACTGCTAGTGAGTGGCAGATGCAGAATTATCAACCGACACTTTCAAAATCAGTGGCAATGTTGACATATGAAAGGACAGTGGTTTGTCACTAGCTTCATCGTTTAGTCCTATGAATATGAGGGTGCTACTGTTTCTGTCATCAGGGCCACCCGTGGCTTGGTGACTAGGACAGAGAAAGACAAAGATACATGATTATTTTATCATTATTCGTTTTTTTTTTTTTTTTTTTTTTGGAAACTTTGGGTCTATAAGGTGATCTTTTTCTTTTGCTGAAAATAATCTGTTTTAATTTTTTTCAATTTGAAATTGTTTTATTGCATCTAATTTTTAAGCTAATATCATTGTCAGAGTACATTACAGCAGATATTGTATTACAAGGTTAGCTATAAATGGCCAAAAGTGTACAAGACAGTAAGAGGAAATAGTAGGCAGGATCCTAAACTCAGAAAACATTAGGACAAGAAACAGGACACAGATCTGATTTATTAAAGGACAAAAAGACTGTCCACAAATTAGTTTTTCTCTTTCTTTGTTTCCCCAAATCACATATAGATTTTCACCAACAAGTGAAACGATTTCATATGGAATAACAAAAATAAAATGCAGGTTATCTGTAGCCAGTGTTTCCTTTGTGGGATATGAGCTAAGTCAGCTTTCAGTTGTCATGAATTAATAGAGCTTGGGTTGATGCATAAAGAAGAATCTGTATTATTGACAATCTATATTCAATAATAATGTATAGAGGTGTTTAAATATATGATCTAGTTTTAACTACAAGGCTAGTCCCTTTAGAAAGCACTGGCTTGACTGCTATTTGTCTGTTTCTAAGGCGGACATATCTGGATGGAGAATCCCAGGATGTTCAGCAGTCCGCATTAGCACTCAGTAAAGGCTAATGAGTCTCTTCGTCAAAAAAAAAAAAAAAAAAAAAAAAAGAAAGACAAACAAATGACTTGTGTCATTTCCTCAATATCAGTTCATAAGTTCATATGCTGATCCTGGTTGACCTACTTTAGGTATAGCTATAAAGACAGAGTGGGAGGAAAAACAGTTTTAGAAGGCAAACCCCACATTTTAGAGCACAAAGTCTAGAAATTAGACATTCTATCTTGAATTCTGGCACCAGGGCTCAATCTTTTACATTATATTATTCAAATTAATTCAGTCATTTAGCCTATTTTTAAATGTAATTAGAGTTTAAATTTAGTAGCATAAAAACATGGGCCTTCCCATAAGGGAATCCCAGCGTCTTTCTCGATCGCAGTGTTTGGTGCCCTGGTTTACAAAGAAAGAGTCACTTGCTATTTCTGAAGGATTCTTTGTGGCAAAGGACAAAGGGCAAAGTACAGCACATTTCAAGGTCAGAAACCTACTTTCTGAAGTTAATTATCTCTCCACTATATAGATACTGGATGATTGAATTCACATCCTACAGCTTAGAAACTGCTGTCTTTGCTCACTAAGTAATTATACCAGCACGTCAGATATTTTTTTTTAAGCCTTAGTCATTCACACATCAATTTGATGAATTTTGGGTGTCTACTAAATTTGTTTATTTATTTGTTTATTATGATTTATTTCATTTGCTAAACTCACAGTTTTTTTTGACTTATATAATAGTGGGCATATTATAATACAATATTATAATACAATTCTTGACACAGTCAAGAATAACAGTGTAGCAATTTACTTACTAATATCAGGATTACTATTACTGTGATTGTGAATATTAGTGACAAAATATGAAGATGACCATTTTCACATATAAAATGTCATGCTAGCAATATTCCTTCAAATGCAGTTTCATCAATGAATATCTCTCAAAATAAGTCACAGAACCTTGGAGCAAGGCCATTAATAGTAATTTAAGAAATTCTTAAGAGATCTATATTGGTATATCATTTTCAAGGTATTCTTTAAAGCTGGCAATTTGAGAAATCTAGGGAAAACTTATCCAAGCACCTTAATAAAAATGATGTAAAAAAACACAGAGGAGCACATCTGTTACAGAGAAAGTAGGCACTTATTTTAGCAAAAGTAATTTGAATTAATTTTTCTTCATTCTATCTCTCTAAAATCCATGGGCTAAGATTTATTTCTCATAGTTGAGGTCATTACATGAAAATGACCTTTAAATGCAAGAATAGCAACATAGTTAAAAAGTTCATGGTTTGAGCTGTCAGCATTAACGCAGACTGGAGTGGTAATTTGGCAATCTCCTCCCCTTCCCCTAGGTAGCTTGATGAATGACTATTTCCTTTCTTCTTTGCTCAGAAGTTTTATGGACCATGGAGAGTGCAAGATCAGAGTTCTTTGCACCTGAATTCCAGCCCCACTTAAGTGAATGTGGTAAAATACCTGGAGAAAGCATTTCCAATTAGCCTAAATTCTACTTTTCAGAGATTTTGATGGTGTTTGCAAAAGTATCTTTGTGTCTTCCAAGGGAGGTCAATAATTTTTAATATTGAGAATTATTTTAGAAGTTAATGTTCATTCATAGCTCATTTGAAGTGAAAGCAATGCATGATTACTTAAGTTTAGCTCTTTAATTTGGGGAAGGTTCTTGATATTTTTAAGGACCATTGAAACCTTGAGAGTATTACTAACTGGAAGCAAATGAATAAAAGTTCCTCATTAAGGAAACACAAATCTAAGGAAGGGAAAGGGGAAGTTTTGAGCCTGTGTGCCTGAAACTTGAATTTTCTACATTGGGTATGAAAGTTATTCAATGAGTATTTTCAAAATTAATGTATATTTATCATTGGTCCACAGATGCTGAATACAGTCCCTGTCTGAATACTATTGATTCAAACACCCTTCCTGTTCACGGCTTCTCGGTAAAAGTTCATACCTTCGTTTAGTGTTCCTTAACTTGCTTGCATTTATTTTAAATCATTTGACATCCCTAGTTCTTTCTAATCTCTATATTCAGCACTATATTTTCCTCAAATTTATAGTTTATAGTTCTCTTGATATTTCATATTTAAGTTACTGTTACTGTCACAAACTTCATTGTCTCTTGGTTAACATCCCCCACCCCAGTATAATGTTGTACAGTTAATTTAGAATATATTTTTTCATAATCTGTCCCTCTTCAAGAGGCAATGTTTCTAATTAATTTTCTATAGCGATCAGGATGCACTTTATCTTTCTCCTGCCACATAATTTAAATCCTTCCTGAGAAGACCACTGCTTCTTTCTTTAACCATCAGCACTAGTCTCGTGATTCATATTTTATTCCAGCCTTCTAAAACTTCTCCCATCCTATAAACATGACACATGTTCTGTTTTCTGCATAATTTGGAAAACCAGTCAATTACATTCAATCTAATTAATGGCACCTGCAAATTTTCCCACCCAAAGCACTGATTCTTTGATTCCCAGGTACATCAGCTTCCACATCATTCTCTGAAAACCAGAGATTTCTCTGAGCTCCTCAAACTGTAGCCACAAAATCAGTTGTTCTTCCAAAAATTCTTGAGTAGTAGTTCAATATTGTAGCTGTCTACCCAGAATATACCTTGAAGGAAAGCTGCAGCAAATTTGCCCCTGTAAAGTCATGCTTTTATCACAGGTTCTAGATATCATAATGGCAATGGCGCAATAGATGTTTGTGAAAGAAAGAAAAAAAGTCTTTCAGTAAGGGACAATTACAGGTAAAAAGAGTTTAAATGATAATTGCCATATTTCTTCCCTCCCAATCCTTTTCCATTTCCTCTGTTCCTTGCTGCTACTGCTTAGAAGCACAAATGATTCTAATTATATCATCCAAGTGTCATCTTCCCCACTCAAAAAAGAGTGACAACCAAACCAGGAAACCATAATATAAAAAGGATGCCGAAGTGTATCTCTCCACAATTGATTGCCTCTGGCAGGGTTCCAGGGGTGGTGGTGGTGGTGTGGTGGTGGTGATGGTGGTATGGTGGTGGTAGTAGTGATGGTGGTGGTGGTATGGTGGTAGTAGTGGTGATTGGTGTGGTAGTGGTGGTGATGGTGGTGGTAGTGGTGGTAGTATGGTGGTGGTGGTATTGTGGTGGTGGTGATGGTGGTGGTGGTGGTGGTAGTGGTGATGGTGGTCATGGTAGTGATTGTGGTGGTGGTGGTGGTGGTGGTGGTCCTGGTGCTGGTGGTATGGTGGTGATGGTGGTGCTGGTGCTGGTGCTGGTGGTACTGGTGGTAGTGGTGTTGGTATGGTGGTGGTGTTGGTATGGTGCTGGTGGTGCTGGTGGTGGTGGCGGAGGCATGGTCAAGCTCTCAGTGATCTGCCTCTTAAGTCGAACTGAACTGAGTCCTTACCACCACCACCACCACCATCGCCACCGCCACCACCACCAGCACCACCAGCACCATACCAACACCACCACCATACCAACACCACTACCACCAGTACCACCAGCACCAGCACCAGCACCACCATCACCACCATACCACCAGCACCAG
>JADRCD010234036.1:0-11194 GCA_019843815.1 Montemys delectorum
ACATGTGAGTTATGTGTGTATATATAATTTACATGAAAAATCTCAGACTTCTTTTGAGAAGAAAAGGAGTCATTTTGATGATTAAAAATCACTTTGAAACTGGGTGTGGTGACTCACACTTGTAACCTCAGCATGATAGGCTGATGCAGGAGGATTGCCAGGAGTTTGAGACTTCCCCCGGCTACATACAGAGTTCTAGACCGCATTGGACTACAGAGTGAAGTCCAAAAACTAAAGGTACTCTGAGCCAGACTGCTCGGGAGTTCAGTAATAACTGGGCAACATAGTAGGAAGTGCCTCAGAGCAGACAAGGAAGCATGGGCTGAGGGGGGACCCTTCAGCACAGGGCCTGCTACACAAGCAAGGGCCCTGGAGCTCCGGTCCTCAGAATCGATGCACAAGCCACACTCAGCAGTGCCAGAATGGAAACCTAGACCAAGGATGGAAGTGTCTGGCTGGGCAACTGAGGAAGACACCCACGGTAGCCCTTGACCTGAACATGGGCCCTCACACATGCACGAGCCCACAGGAACATGTGCCCACCCCCAAATACAGAAACAAACACAGGATACATGTGCCCACCCCCAAATACAGAAACAAACACAGGAATGTGTGCCCTCCCCCAAATACAGAAACAAACACAAATAAATAGAGTTTGCTCACCAAAGAAAGTACTATTGGAGATAGTGAATATCTCTGAGACCCGGTCTCTAAGACTGGCTTTCCGGCTTCACACATAAGTGCACCAAGACCAGAGAGATCATTCACTTACCCAGCATGGCACAGCTGCTTTGTAACACAGCTTTGAGCCCAGTTACATCTCTCCCTTGATTCTGTCTAAAAGGGGGGAGCTGGGTTTGCTTTTTCTTGATAATTCTTTGAGATTTGTTCTTAAATGGGTGTCCCCAGGGAAAGCACTTTCCGACACAAAGGCTGAGGCCATGCCCGGGAAGGGAGAAAGAGAAGGACAGAGATGGCATTCACTGCCTGCCTGGGGGTCACTCCATTGTGGTCCCTCTGTGAGGTGACCTGCACTCAAGTTTGTCTCCACACAGGGCCACACACTCCCTAAAGAAAGCACTGACAGCTCTTTGCTGTCACTTTGCCTGTCTGTGTCTCTAGTGTGTTGTCCTGCTTGTGTTAGATGGATGTTGGGTGTTTTCAGGTCCCCGGATATGGCAGACACATGGCCAAGATGGTTCCCATGAGGCTGGAGTTCATTTACCACCCCGGGGTAGCTGTGTTGGGGTGATCTGCACATGTGGAGACCATAAAACAATGTCACCATCCAAGTTTTCATCTGAGACAGGATCTTTCCCTGCACCCAGAGCTCTGAAATCATCTAGGATGTCGTGTCCCGTGTGGCTTTGTCCTGAAAACTTGACTAGGGTGATGAGGGAACAAGAAAGCACAGACACACCGGGCAGTGGTGGCACACGCCTTTAATCCCAGCACTTGGGAGGCAGAGGCAGGTGGATTTCTGAGTTCAAGGCCAGCTTGGTCTACAGAGTGAGTTCCAGGACAGCCAGGGCTACACAGAGAAACCCTGTCTCGAAAAAAGAAAAGAAAAGAAAAGAAAGAAAGAAAGGACAGACATACAGACATGTGTTCAGAAAGGTTGGGTGGGCTGAGCTCGCTCTGCTGGAACACACAACCCCGAAAGGCAGTGTTTACCAGGAGCTGCAGAGAGGAAGTGTTGGCCAATCTCCATAGGAGATCTCTGCAGTCCAGTAGCCTCAGGATGCAGTCAGTCATCCTAAGGAAGAAGAAGGGGCTGCCAGTTATTGCACATGCTGATCAGTAGTCCACAAATGCTCCTTGGAGCCAGGGAAGGCTTTGCCATCCCCACAGGTCTGAGGCACTGGGTTCTTGACATGGCTGTGCCGGTGCCAACGTTACAGATTCACTCTGGATATCTTTACACACACCCACATGCGGCTTCCTTCATTCCCCACCCTGGGCTGAGGCATCCGGAATTCTCCTGTTTGTGCTTCTCCTAATTCTAGGATTATAGACACATGCAGCCACATCCAGCTTTACATCCAGCATCCTGGGGAGTCTGAGCTCAGGCCCTCCTTCATGGATGACTCATTGGTCATGGGTCACTCATGGGTCACTCATTGTTCTAGGGGCAGGCAAGTCCTAGGAGAGCGAGCTCACCTTAAGCATCGCTACACAGGTAGGACAATTAGCCATTTAATGAGACGCTCCTCTTTCCTCCCCAGAATTCCAGCTGCAGCCATGTAGCTTGTAAGTCTGTGTGATTTTTTTTCAGAATTATTCAGCTTCTTCCAAGCATGCTTCCCTTAACAATTTAGGGGTCCCCCTCAACGTTCTGTGTATCTTTACTCTTTCTTTAAAGCTTCCCTCCCTGCCATATGGCTGCTTGCCTGCCCCATGGCTGACCTCCACGTCAGCTTAAATAGCTTAGTTTTCCCCCACTCTTTCCAAGCCTTCCTCCAGGCAGCAGCTGGGGTGTGGAGTTGATCTGCCTTGGGGTTTTTCTCTTAAACCCTTCTGTTTGAGTCCACTCCTAAATTATTTTATTAATGAGGATAATAGCACCAAGAGGAACCCCAGTTTTCAATGCATCATTTGGCAAATGTGACGAGACCCCAAAATTCTAGCAATAATGGTGTCTGCAGATTGTATAGTAGGGACCTTTGCTAGCTAAGACAATCTTTAATATAGTTCTAAGGTTATGGGTACAAATGCTGGGTCTCACATAGTGGGTCACAGATTATTTTTACAGTATTTGAGAGGCTGAGGTGGGAGGACCTTGTGTCATGTAGGGCAGCCTGAGCTACATGAGACCCTGTCTCAAAAAAAAAAAAAAAAAGTAAAACTGGGATTGAAGAGTTGGGTCAGTGGATAAAGGAGCTTGCCATTAGGCTTCATGACCTCATAACCTGAGTTTAATCCCCAGGACTGGTGGAGAGAGAGTGCCAGCTTCCATATTGTCTCCTGACCTCCACACGCACCCCCACCTACCCAATACATAAATGCACACAAGTAATACAGTGAAGGTGCAGGCGTTAGGGACAGACTTTCTGGCTTGAGCTTGGGCTCTGTTCCCTGGCTGAGGGAACACAGGTGTTATATAACTCTTCCCACCTCAGCCTTGATGAGGTTCAGCAAGTTGGCATCTGTGAAGCACTTGCAGCGACTGCCATCGGTGACTTAGTGGCCAAATATAGTTGTCACCACCCGGACAAGCTTCCATGTCACTCTTCCCTGCTTTGCCTAAGCTATGTCCAGGATTTAAGAAGTCTACGTGTTAGAGACTAACTATGGAGCAGAGACTGAAGGAAGGACAAGCTAGCCTAATACAGCTGTCTCCTGAGAGGCTCTGACAGTACCTGACTAATACAGAAGTAGAGGCTCACAGCCATCCATTGAACTGAGTACAGGGTCCCCAGTGAAGGAGCTAGAGAAAGGACCCAAGGAGCTGAAGGATGTGCAGCCCCTTAGGACGAACAACAATATGAACTAACTAGTACCCTCAGAGCTCCCACGGACTCAGCCACCAACCAAGGACTATACATGGTGGGACTGACTGATCTGGCAGCATGTGTATAGTAGAGGATTGCAAAGTCGGTCATCAATGGGAGGAGAGGACCTTGGCCCTGTGAAGGTTCTGTGCCCCAGTGTAGGGGAATGCCAGGGCCAGTAAGTGGGAGAGGGTAGAGTGACAGGCATGGGGAGGGGGGAGGCAACAGGGGTTTGTTCTTGTTGTTTTTGTTTGTTTGTTTGTTTGTTTGTTTTTTGGAGGGGAAACTGGGAATGGAGAAATCATATGACATGTAAATAAAGAAAATATCTAATTAAAAAAAAAAAAAGAGTGCAGACTGGAAGACCAGATCCTGTGAGAGACAAGCAAAAAAAAGAAAAGAAAAGAAAAGAAAGAAGTCTACATGCTGAGCTGCAGTGCAGGGATAGGAGCTAAAGAATGTGCTGCTGGAGGTGTGGCTAAGAGCTGAAGTCCTTCTCTGGAATACACAAGACCCTGGCTCCAGCCTGAGCACTGTGAGAGGCAGCGAGAGGAAAGGAGGAAAGAGGGCGGACGTTCGACCAAGCCGAGCAGCCCCTTGTCAATTACTGTTTAGATGAATGCACAACTGGCTTAAGAAATTGGCCTCGGGGGCCGGCGAGATGGCTCAGCGGGTAAGAGCACTGACTGCTCTTCCGAAGGTCCTGAGTTCGGATCCCAGCAACCACATGGTGGCTCACAACCACCCGTAATGAGATCTGACGCCCTCTGCTGGTGCGTCTGAAAACAGCTACCGTGTATTACAGCGGAGCGAGTAGAGCCAGAGCAAGCAGAGGTCCTGAGTTCAATTCCCAGCAGCCACATGATGGCTCACGGCCATCTGTACAGCCACAGTGTACGCATACACATAAAATAAATAAATAGATCTTTAAAAAAAAAAGAAAGAAATTGGCCTCAGTATGGCATTCACTGCTATAGATAGACAGACAGACAGACAGATAGAAGTGGCCTTAGTTTTCCATTTATAATAAAATGCCTGAGGCAGGTGTGTTCAATAGCCCAAAGGTTTCCTGTGTCTCCTCAGGCTTTGCAGGGTCTATGAGGCAATCAAGTACCTCCAATGCTTTGAGCCCTAGACTAGAGGAAGAAGCTGCAGTCTCGCAGCTCCCTGCAGCCCAATTTTCTTCCCTAGGGCCTCTCCTCTAAATTGGAGCCTCTCTTCTAAAGGCTCCAATGCGTCCCAGTAGTGCCTCCTGGGGACTAAGCCATGCTTCTAGGTTCAAGATTCGAGGTCGACATGAGTTCAGTGCTGTTGGAGGCCAGAAGGGGGCGCCAGATTCCCAGGAGCTGGAGTGTCTATGTGGTTATGAGCCACCCAGAGTGGGTGCTGGGGACTGAACTCAGGTCCTCTGCAAAAGTAATCAGCACTCTTAAGCACTGAGCCAGCTCTCCATCCATCAGGCTTACTCTTTTACAACCTACTGGTGAGAACTCACCAGGGTTCCATGAGCCCTACCTCAGTTCCCTTCAAGACCAGTGATGCCACTGACCTCTGGCTAAGGTCTGCTTTCCCATCACTCCCTACATACATATGGGTCTCAGAGACCAAACTCAGACTCTTACCAAAACACAGCAGACGCTGTAAGAAGGTCTGGGATCCTCAATGGGCATACACTACGGATGGAGCCTTAGTGTCAACTTTGAAGTTTCTGTGGGTTGGGAGCTATGGAAGCTGTCTTCTCACTTACCCAACACTTTCCAACACATCCCTAGGAGTCGACAGGGACCTCTGCTCTGTGGCATTTCCATATAGAGCCAGTCTGAAGGAGCCCCCACCATCTGGAGCTTTGCTGTAGCATGCAGTAAAAAGGCTTGCTCCAGAGGAGTGCTCACCATCCAAGAGAGATTTCCAAAATATTTCCTTTTTACCTGTGTAATCCTATAAGGCAGCTACTAGACATGTGGGGGTGTTTCAAGCTTTCCTTTTAAGAAATACATAAATTATGCTTAATTATATGTGGCAGGAGATGGAGGCTGCGTGCATGTGGCACGGTGTGTGTGTGTGTGTGTGTGAGAAAGAGAGAGAGAGACAGACAGACAGACAGACAGAGACAGAGAGAGAGACAGAGAGACAGAGACAGAGAGACAGAGAGACAACTTGAGAATTGAGTTGGTTCTCTCTTTACAACATGTTCATCCATGGGATTGAACTCAGACCATGAGGTCTGGCAGAAAGTGCTTTTATCTGCTACACCATATCTCTGACCCTTTAAAAAACATTTCCTCTTTCCTGTCTATCTATCTATCTATCTATCTATCTATCTATCTATCTATCTCTATCTATCATCTATTCACATATGAGTTTTGACTAGAAATTTGACTTTTGTGACCGAAAACCCATTAAGGGCTGAAGAGATTACTGAGTGGTTAGGAATGTTTCCTGCTTGTCTTAGTCAGGGTTTCTATTCCTGCACAAACATCATAACCAAGAAGCAAGTTGGGGAGGAAAGGGTTTATTCAGCTTACACTTCCACATTGCTGTTCATCACCAAAGGACATCAGGATTGGAACTCAAGCAGGGTAGGAAGCAGGAGCTGATGCAGAGGCCATGGAGGGATGTTCCTTACTGGCTTGCTTCCCCTGCTTTGTTCAGCCTGCTCTCTTATAGAACCCAAGACTTCCAGCCCAGGGATGGCACCACCCACAATGGGATAGGCACTCCCTCATTGACTACTAATTGAGAAAATGCCTTACAGTTGGATCTCATGGAGGCATTTCCTCAATGGAGGCTCCTTTCCCTGTGACAACTCCAGCTTGTGTCAAGTTGACACACAAAACCAGCCAGTACACTGCTCTTGCAGAGGACCTGAGTCCAGTTCCTAACATCCACATACAGCATACCATAATAATCTGTAATGTCCGCTCTGGGAGGTTCAACGCCCTCTTCTGGCCTCCATTAGTACTGCATCCATGTGCACATACTAACTCATAGACACACATACACAGAATTTAAAAATAAATGTAGATCATTTTTTCTTTTTCTTTTCTTAAATATTTTTTGAGATTATACCATAGTTACATCATTTTCCCCTTTGCTCTCCTCCCTCCAAATCCTCCCATACACTCCTACTTGTTCTATTTCAAATTCATGGTCTCTTTTTCTTTAATTGCTGTTACCCGTAGATGTGTGTATACATACATAGGCATTCCTAAATAGATCTAAATATATAAATACAGCCTACACAGTCTGTATAATGTCGCTTGTATGTATGTGTTTTGGGCCCTGACCTTTGGTATTGGCTAATCCATCAGTGTGCTCCTCCCTCAGGAGACGACTTCTCCTGCTCTTGGCAGGCCTTAGTGCCTGCGGTTCTTTGTAGGGTGAAGGCCTCACTTCCCTTTCTACACTAGCATGTCTATTGTTATTGCTTCCCCCCCCAACATTAAAACAACAACAACAACAACAACAACAACAACAACAACAACAACACATTTTAAGCCAGGCATGGTGGTGCACACCTTTAACCCTAGCACTTGGGAGGCAGAGAGGTATGTAGGCGTTTGTGAGTTTGGGGCCAGCCTTGTTTACATACTGAGGCCTTGCCTCAAATATAAACACATGAATAAACCCCACATACTAAGTTTTGGTTATTTTTGCTTGTGTGCATGTGAGTGCATATGTGTTGTACTGGCTAGTTTTATATCAACTTGACGCAAGCTCAGGTCATCTGAGAGGAGGGAACTTCAAGAATCCATCTCCGTAAGATCAGACTATACACAAAATATACATTTTCTTAATTACTGATTGATAAGTGAGGGCCCCACCACCAGGCTGGTGGTCCTGTGGTCCTGGGTTCTATAGGAAAGCAGTGTGAGCAAGCTATGAGGAGCAAGCCAGTAAGCAGCACCTCTCTATGGCCTCTGCATCAGCTTCTGCATACAGGTTCCTGCCCTGCATGAGTTTCTGTCCTGACTTCCTTTGTTGATGAACAGTGATATGAAAATGTAAGCCAGATAAACTCTTTCCTCCCCAAATTGCTTTGGTCATGGTGTCTCATCACAGCAATGCTAACCCTAAGTGAGACATGTATGAGTAATCTACATATGTAAGCTGCACATTAGAGGTTAGCTTTGGGTGTTGTTCCTCAGTTACTGTCCACTTTGTTTCTTTGAGACGCAATCTCTCACTAGCCTGAAACTCAATGAATAGGCAAGACTGAGTGGCTGTTGAGCCCTGGGAACCTGTCTGCAACCCCCTCCCCCAACTCTCCTTCCCAGCCACAACTTTCAGCTGGGATTAGGTGAACACTGCTGTGCCTGCCTTTTTGTTACAAGTGTTGTGGGAATTGAACTCAAGTCTTTGTGCTTCCAAGACAAGTTACTTTACCAACTGAGCTATCTCTGGAACCCATGTTAAAATATACTTATGACTAATAATCCTGTATAGCTAGTGGCTACTGTCTGGGACAGTGTAACATTAGAGACATTCATATTGGTCATTAAATTATCTAATTCATCTCTACTGAAAGCTCATTGGTCAGATGTAGTCATGTGATCCCAGAAAATCAAAAGTGGGCAAGGAAATACTACCTTGACGTGTGTCTGCAGGTGCAGAACTAGAAGCATTTGGTGCATAGCTCTGATGGCTATAGGTCATTTGGGATCCTAGAAGGAAACAAACTGACTCTTCTTCTAAGGAGTGCTATAGCTTTGATCTGGAATGTTCTCAAAAGGAACTGGTGCAGAAGGCCTGTTCTTCAGGCTCTCACACTATTGGGAGGTCATGAAACCTTTAAAAAGAGAAGCCTATTGGGAAGAGATCATAGCACATGTCTTTGAAGGAACATTGGGATTCTGACCACTCTTGCCTGTTTCACTTCCTGGACCCATTAAGTGACCAGCCATCTATGACACACACACTACAGCCTGTGCTTGTACAGACAAAACCCAATCAGGGCAAGTGCTGTCAACTCAAATCCCTGAGACTGAGTCAGAATAGGCCTTTCTTCTTAACAGCTGACCACCTCGGGTGTTTTGTTACAGTACCAGGCACTTGGCTTCTGCAGGAAGGGAAGGGAAAGAAACCCCTGGAATCTTCAAACACTTTAAATACCTGACCTCAAACGACTGTTTGTAACCCTTGCATAATAATGAAAATAATCCTGTGGTATGCAAAAAGACAGACCAACACCAGGCGACATCTTCCCTTTAATGAAAATGATTCATCATTCCAATTGCTCATGTCACCATTAACTCCTATTAACATGAAGTGCATAGGTCTTATTCAATTATTCAGTAAAAAAATTTCCCTAGGAGAGGCAGGGCTAAGAAAGAGCACTGGCCGCTCTTCCAGAAGACCTGGGTTCAGTTCCTAGCACGCATATGGTGGCTCACAGCTGCCCATAATTCCAGTCCCAGGGGATCCCACCTTCTTCTGGCCTTTGCAGACACTGCACACTCATAGTGAGAAGACATACACACAGAATAAAATAAAATATAATATAAAATAATTTGCTTATGAATTTGATAATCTTATTTAAAAATTGTATTTTAATTCATTTAATATTCTGATCATGTGCTGGTGGTATTTGGAGTTTCATTGTTAAGTTATTTGTTTTGTCTACTACTTTGTAACAGATTACCCCAATTTTATCAGCTCAAATGACCAGTCCCTTAGCGCATCCGTTGCTGCAAGTCAGCTGCCAGGTGTGGCTGTGTTCGTGTCTCCTGTGTGTCAGTGAGCCTTTGGTCTCATCTGGAGGCCTGATCTGTCACCTGTCACTGCCATGCTCACTGTCATTTACACATTTGAAATCTGTGTCTGTGTCCCACCCACTGTTAAGGGGATATGATAGTGGACACCTGTGACCACAGCACTGTGAGGCCACAACAGCAGTCATGGGGCCCACGGCCAGCCTGGGCTACTTAGTGAAACCACATCTTAGAAAACAGAGCAAGGAAGTGGTAGATTGACCCGTGGGTTAAAGACACTTACACCAAGGCTGAAGACTGGAGTTCAATCCTAGGGACCCACACAGTGGAGGGAGAGAACTGACTAGCTGGAGCCCATATTCATACAAAATAGATTAAAAAAAGATAAGCAGGGGCTGGAGAGATGGCTCAGCGGTTAAGAACACCAACTGCTCTTCCAGAGGTCTTGAGTTCAATTCTCAGCAACCACATGGTGGCTCACAACCATCTGTAATGGGATCTGATGCCCTCTTCTGGTGTGTCTGAAGAGAGCAATGGTATACTCATATACATAAAATAAATAAATTAAAAAAACATATTAAGAAAATCAAGCAGGAGAATCAGTGTATGGCAGTAGGTTAGGATCACTTGTTGTAATGGCAGAAGCTACCTTCCACATTTACAGAGTAGAATGTATTCATTCATTCATTCATTCATTTGAGACAGGGCCTCATGTAGCTCTCAGGCTGGCTTCAAACTCTGTACGTAGCTGAGGATGCCCATGAGCTCCTGATCCTCCTGTCCCCAGCTCCCTGGTGCTGCGATTGCAGGTATGAGCATCACTACTTTATGCTAGGCCTGGAATTCAGGGCTGCATGGACACTAAGCAGGAGCTCCACTAGCTGAGACATGCCCCCAGCCTTGAGAGAAGAATTGGACATTTAGCTAACAAGTTTTTGTAGAAAGTAAATAGTTTCTGGTCTGTACATTTAATTCAAAACAGGCCAGAATTGTGCATAAAAGCTATGTTTATCAAATGACCTGTGTACAAGAAATTTACACTTTGTTTTTCTGGAGAAACAAGTTTCAGAGGGAATGCTAAATGTTCCTGGAGATTTCTTGACCAAATGGCCTAGCCAGATCTCCTAAGGGATCTGCCGCAGCAGAGCATACTCACCCCTTTGAGAGCCTCTTCACTTGTGTGCACAAGCCCCAGGCAGACAAATGAAGGGAAGGCATATGTGTAGGGGAACGTCCAAACACTGCACTGTGAGGTGGCCTACTGCTTAAGAGCACTGGATGGTCTTGCAGAGGACCCCGATTCACTTCCCAGCACCCACATGGTGGCTTACAACTGCTTGGAACTCCAGGGGGAATCTAACCCCATCTCATGGCCTGGAAGGGCAATGTTCATGCATGCGTATCCTCTGCCCCCTCTCAATAAAATAAAATGACTCTTAAAAATATATGAACTATCATTAATGCTGTTGTTAGGAACACACAAAAATATGGCCATAAAGCAAGAAAATGACACAGAGAAGGGGGTCTGTCAAAACTGTTACACTGAAATAGCAATACTCAACAAACCTCAGTGGATTAAAGGGTGAACTGGAGAATGGTCTCAAAGAGAAGAGTGATTGTAAGGAGACCTAAATGGAAAATAACGAATAAAGGGCCCGCTCACTTGTAACAGAGCTTAAGAGACTGACTGGAGAGCACAGATGGGTCGTAACCATCAAAGAAACATGTAAGAAAGTTTATCAAAGTTGAAAGGAAGGTCTGGGCTCTGCACTGAAGATCCTTCCAAGTATTCAGGAGTGGACTGACTTCTATGTACAGCACAGTAGTAACTGTTTCAGAGCACAGTGCCCAGAGAGACTGCATAAAGGGATCAGGGACAAGATGGTTTGAGCCGGCCCAACAGTGTGGCTAGGAATGACAGCAGAGGGTGCATAGTTTCTAAGTTCAGTGCTATGCCAGTGGGAATTGTATACCCAGCCACATGATTTTTTT
>JADRCD010234036.1:11294-38692 GCA_019843815.1 Montemys delectorum
AAAAAAATCATGTGGCTGGGTATACAATTCCCACTGGCATAGCACTGAACTTAGAAACTATGCACCCTCTGCTGTCATTCCTAGCCACATGATTTTTTTTTAAAGATTTCTTTTCTCTCTCTCTCTCTCTCTCTCTCTCTCTCTCTCTCTCTCTCTCTCTCTCTGTGTGTGTGTGTGTGTGTGTGTGTGCGTGTGTGTTGCCCTCAGAGTCCAGAACAGGGTGTCAGATCCCCTGGAGCTGGAGTTACAGACAGTGGGAGCCTCCTGATGTAAGAGCTGGGAATGGACCGTGGTACTCAGGAAGGCAGCTAATGCTCTTCCACTGTGGTGTCTCATCAGCCCCTAGTCACACTATTTCGGAGCACGAAGAGACTTTCCAGCACACACATCTCTAAAGCTTACTTCTGGGGGCAGATTGTAGATTTCACAGCTGTCCACATGTCGTTGTGTTTTCTCTATTACAATTGCTGCTTTCCCAGAAGGGAGTGACATCCACACTCGCTTCCCTGGATGCGGTTTTGTGACTCACTGGACAGAACAATCAGAATTGATGCCTCATCAGTTCCCAGTGTTAAGTCACGAGGGAGGCGCAGATATTGACTTCTTCCAGGGAGACAGAAAGCTTGGAATGTCTGAGTTGGCACTTTTGTCCCATTTACCCTGACCTCACAGTGCAAAAGCCCCAAACAGAGAGACCACACCAACATTGAGAGACTCCAAATCCTACTGTTTGGGCCTTTCCGGGCTCTGCGACTGACCTGTGACTGGGGAGCTCTTCTATGAGTGGCCTCTACCGCCACTTGATTATATTGGCATGAGACGGTTGGGGAGCACAGTCCAGCTGATTCCGGCTGGTGACTTGAAGCATAAACTATAACGACTGCTCAGCATGGCTCGGGCATTGCTAAGTTTGAGGAATTTCATGCAGCACTAAGTAGCTAGAAGACCTCTCCTGCGCCCTTTCCCAGAAAACTGGCGCACTCTATCACAGTTGCAGAGAAAGCAAGAGAGGAAGGCAGAGTCCAGAAGGGGATGTTGAGGGAGGGCTTCTCCCAGATGACAGAGGGAGAATCCAGGTACAGGAAGAAGTGAACTAGAGAGGAGACCAGGCCCCAGGAAATCAAGGGGGTGAGGCTTCACCATCAAATTAGATGTTAGTGGAAGAGGAAGAAAAGTTTTAAATTAGGACAAAATGGTTGACCGCAAAGAAGAGTAAAAGAGAAGAAATGTGGTCATTATTTCTTCTCTTGAGAATGCTAACCATCTGGTTCGGCTCCATTATGCAAACATGGGGTTTCCCTAGCTTAATTTTTACTTAATGTCTGGTTGTGGTGTATGTGTGTGCACAAACTTGTGGGAGTCAGAGGTCGACATTAGGTGTTCTCCGGTTTTAAATATTTTTATTATTTTAATGTGTGTAGGTATTTTGCCTGCATGCATGTCTGTGCGCCATGTGTGTACAGTGCCACAGAGGCCAGAAGAGGTGTTGTGTCCCCTGAAACTATTATTACAAGAAGTTGTGAGGCACCTTGTTGGTGCTGGGGTCAAACATATGATCTCTGAAAGAACAGCCAGTGCTGAGCATCTCTCCAGCCCCTACGTCTGGATTTTGAGTGGCCATACCCAGCTTTTGCTAGGGATCTAAAGTCAGGTTTGCATAGCAAGCATCTTACAGGCAGATTCATCCCCCAGCCCCTCTCCTCAGCTCGATGAGAAAAGGATATTGAGCAGAAATGGAGGGACATCCGGGGTTCAGGAAGAAAAGAGAAGGCCCTCCTCTTTTGTGACGCAAGCTCAAGTCACACCCATGGGGTGGGCTGAGTCTGAATCGTGTGCTGGCTTGTGGCATCAGGTCCTCTCCTCTGGTATTGTTCCTGGAAACTCCTCACTGCCACATAAATGTTCAGGGGGAAGCAGCTTGCACTCCAACCTGTTTCTAAGCTCTTTGAAGGTTAATGCTTGTCCCTTTGGTCCACACCACTTGGCCTCGTATGTCACATGTTGTCTAAGACCAGTTTGGGGGACCTGAAAAATGATGCAGCAGATAGAGGTGCTTGCTACTAAGTCTGATGACTTGAGTTCAGTTCTTGGGACCAATGTGGTGGAAAGAAAGACTCCTAAATAGTTACCTCTATATGCACACTGTGGCACTGCAGTCACCAACATTCATAATACACACATACACACATATATACATACACATATGCATACATAAACATACATAATACACACACATACATGCATACATAGACACATGCATACATATACACATGAATACATACACACATACATGCATACATACACAAATACATACATAAATTTAGTTAAAAAGTTAAATACAACAGTTACAGGGAAAATAATACTTAACATCGGGCAATTTCAAGTGTTTAAAAGAACAAAGTTAATTTACAATGTGATGATCATAAAAGGACAAAGAAAAGGGTTGCCATTCTGTGTGACGATCTCCCATGCAGCTGCTCATTCAGAGTCCCTGAAGCTCTGTGCTGGTTCCTCTTTCTTACTGCACATGTTATGCCTTCCTGCACACTGCATGTTCCCTCATTCTGTCACCATTCAGCTCAGACACCACCATCTTGGACTGTGGATGCAAAACGACTGGGCACACAACAAGTGCCCAGGAAGGCAACGAGACATGTGCTCACCAAATGAGCCCTATGCATGCACAGCTTTCTCTTGATAACTGTTTACATTTTCTCTTTTCCTTAAAGTTCAAATCTCCAAAAAGTTGTACAAATAGCACGAAGAATTCCTGCATGTCCTTTGTCCAATGTCTTCAAATGTCAGCCTTCCCTACGTACACTCTCTCCCTCTCTTTCTCTATCTTCTTGGGCTACTGAGAGACCCAGTAGCCCTTTAACCTTAGAATCAGAGTTTCCTGAAATAGATCCATCTCTTGCACAAGCACAGAGGAAGCAGCCATGTCCAGGAATTAGCAACAATACGTCATTATCCAACCTGCTGGGCACCAGCTGTGCCATCTAATGTCCTGTGTGGCACCATCGGATCCTTGTGGTTGCATCTCCCATCAGGTTTTCCTTAACCTCGATGGGTCACTCAGTCTTAAACTCAATTTGCCACAATACCCCTCCCTAAGACACTAGTTCTGTAGCACACCCCTTCATTTGACCTTGATTGGAAACAAATCATTCACAGCCTGCATTCTTGGCAAAGAGATGCAGAGCTGATTTATCTTGCTAACTCTGATCATTTGCTTGTCTGCTAGAACCACATTGCAGGATCATTTACTAACAAGTGTCAGGCTGGGGCATACCCCAATAGTAGAACCTCTACCTAGAAATCACCAAGTGAGGGGCAGGAATGTGGCTCAGTGGTCAAGCCCATACCTGGAATCCCCCAGTGAGGAGCAGAGGTATTGACTCAGTGGCTAGAGCATCTACCTGGAATCCCCCAGTGAGGGGCAGGGGTGTTGGCTCAGTGGTTAGAGCCCTGTAGGCATGTTTGGGACCATAGCCATTTCCAGTCCAGGTGGAGGCATGTGTCTGGGAACAGCTTTGGCACAGTGCATGTGCCATTTTTCCCCACTTCCTATCCATGCTTTATAGACATCCTTGATAGTTCTTGTACATTTTCTTGGCAGTTGCCAAAGTGCCTGTGCCTATTTACCTTGACCAAAAAAAAAAAAAAAAAAAAAAAAATCCCACCATGCTGTATGGCACCCAGCCCTGAGATGGTTTCAAACTGTCTTTCTGCAGTGAAAGGAAGTCAGGCTCCTTGGAGATACAGCTTGTTCTAGGGCTCAGTTGGTAAGGAAAATCTTGGAGAGGCTTGTCTTGCCTGGAACTAAGGAAGAGGTTAGAAAAGGGGGGCAGGGCAATGGCTTGTACTTAAGAGGCAGAGGCAGGAGAATAGCTGAAAGTTCAAGGCAACTTCAGACTATGTTGAACTGATTGTGTAGACCAGGCTGGCTTCCAATTTAGATCTGCTTCCTTCTGCCTCCAAACGCTGGGATTAAAGATGCGTGTCACCACACCCAGCTGGCTTTATCACTCTTGTCCTCTACCTCTAAAGACCCTGGAACTTAATATTGGGAGGTACACAGCCAGAACAACAGAGACCAAATGCCTTTGACTGACCCCTTCTTGCAGCTCAATGGCTGTCTTTGCTGGTAATCGTGTTAGTCGACAAGGGAATGTGATCTGGGCCTTTCTTGTGGAAAAATTCATTTTAGTGCTCTGTTTAGTCATACAGCAGCCACAGCCAGCCATCACCTGACAAATGGAGTCCAGATGACAGATGGAGTCAAGATAGACCCATGGCTGGGGCTTCTGGCCAGTGCTGCTAAACCCTACATGGCTAGGAGGCTAGTGAGAGTCCAAGTCTTTCTCCCCGCCAACAGTAGTCACTGGTGTTATTGAAGGCCCAGGCTCTACCTATAGTAGCCACTTGAGATTCTATGAGAAATTAATTCCTTTGTCTTAAAGAATGTCTCCTTATCTACAAAATCAATGCCTGGCAGTAATGCGCCCAGAGCCCTTTGCTCTTTAAGGCAAAATGAGTTAAATTCTCTGTGGGAAAGAGTTATTACACAACACAATTTTGCTGGGCATGGTAGCACACCTTTGATCCCAGCATTCTCGTGCAGGACCAGGCAGATCTCTGTGAGCTCAAGCCCAGCGGCTTCTATAGAGAGAGTTTCAGGCCACCAGGGCTGCACAGTGAGACCCTGTCCCAACACAAACAAACACGAACATAGAAACAAACTGAAGAGATTATGGAGAGAAGGGAGTTGGGATCGTCCTCTAGGGGTTTTGCAGAGGGACGATTAGGGCTAAGGAGATGTCCAGAGTAAAGGCCAGGTGTGAGGACTGGAGTTCAATCCCCGGAACCCATGTGAAAAGCTGGGTGTGTGCTGCTCATCTCAGCTCTGAGGAGGTGGAGTCAAGGAGGACCCCTGGGGCTTGCTGGCTACCTAGTGAGATCCAGGCCAATGAGAGATGTTATGAAAAACAACATTAAATAATAGAAGGGATAGTTCCTCTAGCATACACATATACACACGAACGCACGCACACGCTCCCCCACATACATGGACACACACATGTATGTGCACCCACACGTACATGAACAAGGGGGCACACACACACATGTACCAAAACATACATGAACATGGATGCACACACATCCATGTACAATTACACTAACATGAACATGGATACACACACACATGAGTTAGGGCCCAGCACTTGTTTTTTTTTTTTTTGTTGTTGTTTGCTTGTTGTTTCTTGTTTTGGGGGGCAAAGCCTTGTAGACCAGGCTGTCCTTGAGCATCTGTCTCCTGAGTGCTGGGATCACATGTGTGCACATGGATCACATGACAGCACTCCACTGGTTTTATGCAGTGCTGAGGACAGAACCCAGGAACTTGTACATGCCAGGCAAGCACTTTACCAACTAAGCTACCCAGCCTGGCACATAAACATTACAGCAAGCATCACCCATGAAGCCTGTTTATCTGCTATGGAGGCACGGGTGGGCAAGGGCCCTGGGAGACAGTTTGTTTTTCACCGTGGAGGAAGGCTGAGGTTGGTGTTAGGACTTCCTGGTCAGAGTTGAAGAGGGGAATCCCTACAAAAAAACCCACGATAAATAGTGTTGCCAAGCCAGCACCCAGCAGAGCCCAGCACCCAGAAGACTCAGCATCCAGGATCCTGCAGAAATATAGAAAATTTTATTAAAATCTATCACACACACACACACACACACACACACACACACACACACCCCACTGCATACACCCACCATATTAAGATTAGACGATTAACCAACAGGCTGGGAGCTCGACCCAGCTGATGGGACATGTTCTCAGTATGCATGAAGCTCCGATTTCCACCCCAAGAACTGGGCTTGGCAGCACGTACCTTGTAATCTCAGCACTCAGGAGGTAGAGGCAGGAAGATCAGAAACTTAAGGCCGTCCTTGATTATCTAATGAGTTTAAGGCCAGCCTAGGATACATGAGGCCCTGTTTCAAAAAATAAAACACACAAGAACTCTAAGAAGCCAAAAATGCTGCCTCGAGTCTGTGAGTCCCACAGAGAAGAGGCTGAGACATGAGACCAGCTGGGCTACATGAGTCCCCAGCTCAAAAAAAAAAAAAGAGCATTTTATTGATAACTTATGGTTAACTGTGTATGTATGACACATGTACATGGTGTGTGCACATGCTGGCACACATGTAGAGACCAGAGAACCATTTGGGGAATGTCTTCTCTCCTTCCATTCTTATGTGAAAGATCCCAGGGATGTGACTCAGGCAATAACATGAATTTTGCAGGGCAAGTGCCTTTGCTGCTGAACCATCTCACTAGCCCAAAGGTTTTTGTTTTTTGTTTTAAATGAACAAACTTTGCAAAATAAACACATTTGTGCAATTGTCATCCACAAAGAGATGCTTCTAAAAGGTCCCTCTAGGCCAGTCACTTGCTTACCACCAATGTGGTGGCCACTTCCCTCTCCCAAATGACACCAAACTTCTGCTCAGATTTGAACTTGATAGAATAGGATTTACACACAACTGGGCTGACAAGACGGCAAGCTGACTCAGTCGGCAAAGATGCTTGCTGCACACACCTAACAGAATTTGTTTCCCAGGACCCATATGGTAAAAGGAGAAAATCGATTTCGGTTAAGGTTTGCTCTAACCTCTAAACATGCATCTCAGCAGGTGCATGCCCGCCGCACAGACAGCACCTCTGGGCATGCCCTTCCATGGACTTATGTCCTCTTTCTTCTTAGACACACACCCAGAAGGGTAACCAGGATGGCTCAGCAGGGAAGGGCGCTTGCTTCGAGAGTGATGTGACCCGAGTTCTATCCCTGGCACCCATGGAAAGGGATGAGCGAACCAACAACACAAAATTATCCTCTGGTGTTCACACACAGACAGCAATGGTAATAAATAAAACATGCAGATCCAGAGTGAGCCACCGCTCTCAGCCTGTTCGGATGCTTAGCACTGACAGACAGACTCTGTTTTCTGAAGTTCGTATCCAGCTGTCCACTACGCAGCACGGTGTCAATGGGTTTTAAACTCACAGCAGTGACTTAGGTGAATTTCCCAACCTTTCCTGGCCTCAGTGCTTATGTGTGGACTGTTGGGCTCCGGAAGTGGCTCAGCCAGTAAAGTCCTTGACTTTCAACATGAGGACCTGAGTCGTTCTACAAATCACACATAGGAAGTAGGGTGCGGTACCCCAATCCCAGGGCTGGGGAGGCAGAGTCTGGAAGATGTCTCAGGTTTACCCACCAGCCAGCCTTGTCTACTTGACAAACTGCAGGTCAGTGGGGAACTGAGAAGAACAATCAGAAGAAAACAAAACCTGATGCCAACCTCTGTCCCCCGTCAGTCAATCAATCAATTGACTAATTGATTGATGTACACACACACACACACACACACACACACACACACACACACACAGGGCTACTCTGGAGACCTTGTGGAATCTTTATCCCTCCAGATCCACTCTGGTCTACGCAGCTCAAGGGGCTTCAGATGTCCCCGAAGGTGCAGATGAATCCTAACAACCGGCTGGGAAAGGCCCTGCGAGGTGCAGGTCTCCTGGGCTGACTGCTAACCTCCTTAGGCAACAGCTTCCTGTTTTATGCTATTGGCCTTTGAGAGTGAAAGCAGAAGGGGGTCAGATATGAACACATCTCGGTGTGGTGAGTGCCCTGAGCCCCCGGCACCGCTCTGCCCCTGTGTGTTTTACCCTGCTGTATTAAATGCTTTGCCGTGATTTATTTATCTGCTTTGTTGTTTGAGGCAAGATTTGACTAGCTTAATGTGCACCCTGGAGCCCAGACTGTCCCTGAACTTACAACAGTCCTCTTGCCACAGCCTCTTGAGTGACAGGTGGGTACCACCACGCCTGGCTTGTTTTGATAAATTAGAAAATCTTAAAATGCACGGGACTAGGAGTTTATAGACAGAGATAACATCATTCTAGAATGTTCCAAATGAACTCAAATACTGTGTATGGGCCAAGCAGGCTTTAACTAGTTGAAGATTTGCCTTCTTAGCCTCTCCCCCTCCCCCTATCACATTCCAATTTCCAGTCCACACACATTTAGGCTTAGTGAAATTCATGATAAATCACAATACCCCTGCCTCAGCCTCTGAGTTCCATGGTGGCAGGCCTGCACCTATTTAAAAAAAAAAATCAGCTCCTTTATTATTAAAACAATTTAATTGTATTTTTAATTGTGTGTACGTGTATGGAGGTTGGAGCACATCTTGTTAGAGTCAGGTTTCTTCCATCATATGGGTTCTGGGAATCCAACTCATGCTGGCAGGCTTAGTGGCAAGCCCCTTTACCCAGTGAGCCATCTTGCTGGTCCCTGAAATCCATTCCTTCTTTTTAAAACTTTATTATTTCATTTTATATGTATGAGTGCTTTGCTTGAATGCATGCATGTGCACCACGTGCACACCTGGTGCCCGAGGAAGCTAGAAGATGGGGTTAGATTGCCTGGAACTGGAGTTAAATAGCTGGTTTTAAGTCACTATGTGGGTGCTGGGAATCCAGCTGAGGTCCTTTGGGAGAACAGCCTACACTCTGCCTTCCAGGTCACCTATTTCTTGGTATATCTGCTTTAGAAGATAGTTTCCCACCCTACAAACCTGAAGCTACCACGTGGATAGAGCCTTAAACAATGCCCATACATAGCCTTACTCCGGGCAGGCAGGCTCCCATGCATATGGTGTCTCAGGCAATGCTGTCCTGTGGCCGGCCCCAGAAAGAAAGAACCCAGATGCCCATTAAAAAAAAGAAAGTGGACAAGCAAATTGTAGACTTTGCTTTATAGAGTATTATACAGCAAAGAAAATGTATCACCCACAGATTCTGAAGAATGACACTTATTATGAGATCAAAAGAAGCAAAACATAACTCCTGCCGAGGGAGGCATGCCAAGGTCATAAATAAAGCTAAAAGAATTAGCGGAATGCTCAGGCAGAAGTTATACTGGCGCTGGCCCCCGTGTAAGCCTGTGCGTGGGATTCTTCGGAGCTGGCTTCCAGGAGGGTTCATTCGCAGCAATTCCTCAACTTGTTCATTTGTGATTTATGTAGTTTTCTCTGTGTTCATGGAGTTTCCAAATAGGAAAAAAAAAAAAAAAAAAACAGGGGGGTGGGTCCACGGCCCTTAATGCCTTAAGGACCAGGGGCCAAGCCGACCTAGGCCAGCAGACCCCTCTGGCCCCAGCATCCTAGGACTCGGTGAGTGGTCTGCTCCTGGGAGCTCACAGGGGCTGCCACCAGGATCTCCTCAACATTAGCTTGGATTGGCCCCCTGGGACCCACAGCCTTCCTAGACGTGCCCCAAACCGTCCTTCTAGCTCGTAAAAACTGTCTTCTGTTCAACAGACCCACATTTGTTCAGCTACGGCCACCCGCACCAAGTCTCCAGACCAAACCCTCTGGTCTTTTAAGTTTCCTCCTTCCTGCTGGGCACGCCTTGTTTTAGGCAGCGACGCGGACCTCGGGTGGCAGGCAAGGTCCCCTGTGCGGGAGGACTCTGTCCCGACTTCCCCCTGCGCGCCTGGCCGCGCCTGCTCCCGCGCTGGTGATTGGTTGCGCGTGTCGCCGGGTGGGTCTTGCTCTAGGGCGCAGGGCCGCGATCTAGCCCCGGTTCCCGGCCGGGCAGCTCCCTCCTCGCACCCCGCACCTCTTCTTTCCGCGGAGCTGGGGGGAAGGGAGGGAGGCGCCCGGGGGTGGGATGCTGCCAGGCTCTGCCGCAGCCCGAGCCGCTGCCGAGCGGCGCGCGTCGCCCTCCCTCGCTCGTTCGCTCGCTCTCTCGCCTCCTTCCCCCCCGTGGGGAATTTTCAAGACTGCGCTGCTGCAATTTCCCCCCGGCCGAGGCTGCGCCGCGCCTGGCTGCGCGCACACACACGCTTCCGCGCGCAGAGGAGCCGGCGGCTGCTGAATCAGGAGGAAAACAGATCGGCTTTTTTCAAAGCCGGGGACCAGCGGCTCCCTGACGCCTCCGAGCCCCGCCGCGCCCCTGCGCCCCGCTCCTCCGCCCCCCGATCTCCAGTCGGGTTGGATCTGGGGGAGGGGCTGCAGCGTTTTCAGGAATTTTCTATTCTTTCCAGGTCTAGGAAAGTCAGCAACACAGACGGACAAATCCTTCGCTGCCACCCTCTTCCTATAGCAAAGACCCGGTTTTGGGTTTTATTTTTTTGTTTTTTTGTTTTTGTTTTTTGTTATTTAATTTTTTCTTTTTCTTTTCTTTTATTTTTTACTAATGGGCCGAGCCCACGCCTTTAGCAAGATGCCAAGCTGACCCGGACCTCGGAGGAATTTGAAGCTAGTCGTTGCGTCCCAGAGAGGGGGGGACGTCCTTCGCTTAGACTTCGTGTTTTAAAGGGGGTGTGCATTGGAGCGTTGCTTTAAAAAAAAAAAACTGATCTTTTTTACACTATTTTTTTAACTGATTTTTTTTTTTTAAACTGAAAAAAAAATTTTTTTTTTCTTCTCCGGAGTGGGTGGCCGGGGATCGCCTGGATCGCGTCCCCGGTTATTTTTGCCGCGCCCCTCCCCCGCGCCCCGCCCCCGCGCCCTCCCCCGCACCCCTCCTCCCGCCCGGGGTCACCGCCTCTGCCGGCATGTCCCGAGCCGCGCTCCCCGGCTCGGCCGGGCCGTCCCGCTCGTGAGCCCCCCGAGCCGAGGCCGGGCGCCGCCGCCCGATGGGCTGGGCCGTGGAGCGTCTCCGCAGTCGCAGGTGCAGCCGCCGTCCCCACAGCCCGGCCAGCCTGAGCAGCGGCGGCGGTGGTGGTGGTGGTGGTGGTGGTGGCGGTGGCCGTGGCTTCCGCAGCGCTCGCCGCAGCAACAGCAGCCGCCGCGTAACCCGAGGCCCTTTGCTCTTTGCAGAATGGCCCGCTTTGGAGACGAGATGCCGGGCCGCTACGGCGCAGGCGGAGGAGGCTCAGGGCCGGCCGCCGGGGTGGTCGTGGGCGCCGCGGGCGGCCGAGGAGCCGGGGGCAGCCGGCAGGGCGGGCAGCCCGGAGCGCAGAGGATGTACAAGCAGTCGATGGCGCAGAGAGCGCGGACCATGGCCCTCTACAACCCCATCCCTGTCCGCCAGAACTGCCTCACGGTCAACCGCTCCCTGTTCCTCTTCAGTGAAGACAACGTGGTGAGAAAATACGCCAAAAAGATCACGGAATGGCCATATCCTTTTGCCCCAGCTCGGGTGGCTGCGCCTCCCCTCCTCCTCCCCTTCCTTCTCTTCCTCCTCCTCCTCCTCCTTCTCCTCCTCCTCCTTCTCCCTCTGCGGGGCTGGGAGAGAGACCTGGGGGCTGATGGGAGCTGGGGGGCTTCTCGGCGGCTAGGGACTGGAGATGGGGGCCCGGTAGCTGAGGGAGGCAGCCTCCAGGCCTGTTGGGCTGCAGCTGCAGAGTGAGCCTGCGAGTAGTTAGGAGGCTTGGGACTGGGGGAGTGAGTGGTTCCTTGTGAAGGTCTGGATCCTGGGTCGCGTGGGGACACTGATGGGGGCTCTTCCGATGGGGTCTGACTTCTGGTGGAGCCCTAGCTAGGCCAGTGCCCGGACAATTTGGGTTACAGGGTAGGAAAACCCATACATGTCCCCTTCAAATCCTTCGGAATAGTACTCCAATTTCTCAACCCCGGCCTTCTACCCAAGGTGGGATCCTCAGGCCTAGGGTATGGGATACCATGTGGCCTGGCGGTGGAGAAGCCATCCTTCAGCTCGTGGCTCTGGGTGGGCCTCCAGCTGCATCTGGGGATCGTCTTTTTTTTTAGTGGTTTGAGGGACACATCTTCAGAACCCCTGTGTGCAACTTCCATTCCCTCCTGTCACAGATCAGAGCCCCTTAAGCGATATCTTTTGGTGTGTAAAGAAACATAATGCCATCCACCTGGTGAGACTCATGGCCTGGGAAGATTTGAGGTGGCTTGTTTTAGTATGAGGGAAGGCTGAAGAAAGGAAAAGAACTGGGAACCCTTTGAAGGGCTTCTTGTGGACTCGGGTTTAGCTTCTCATAAACTGGGGACCGGGAGAGGAACACCAGGAGGATCAGCTTCCTTCCATATAGACATCCTGGACAGGTAGACAATCCCCGTTCCATGAAAGACCCGGAGGAAAATGGCAAAGAGCCGGGTTTTTTTTTCCCTCTGCTGAGACTGATTGTACACACAGTGCCCCTGATTCCATGAAGTCCTCACTTGCTTCCCATCAACCTGGAAGAGGACTTGCCTAGCATCTGGGGAGATGCAGGCAGGCGCGGGTGGGTAGAGTTGAGGTTTCTCTGCCATCTAAGCATGACCCAGATTCCCGGTGTGGGGGGACACACCCTGTTCCCCAGGCTGGCTGGCCACCCTGCCTTGCCCAAATGTGCCTCTTGGCTTTTCAGGTTCCAGTCTGTTGGTGGCCAGAATTAGCTGAGCTGGTCAGGTCCTTAGAGTTTGCAAGGAAGGGGTCCGTAGAGCCTCTGTAATGGGTGGGGCCCTTCCGGCTCAGGCAGAACGCACAGAGGGGTGCGTTCACTTCTGGGGGCTCCAGATGGTCAGTTCCTGGGGCTGTGAAATTATATCAAGAGAGCAGGAGGTTTTGGAGTACAGGTTTACTTGGAGGCCAGTGAAAATTAAGATTTGTGTAGTCGAAGGCCTTTTTTTGAGGAATGTCTTCATAACCATAGTGTTATTGGTGCTTCAGAGAGGTGCCAGGATTTTGCCCCTGAATTCCTCCTTGCAAGGGTTGGTCCTGAAGGCTGGCAATGTGCCCTCCCAAACATCCCAGCCCAGTTACATGTTCAGAGGATGCATGACTTTAGCACACAGGCTGGAAAGAGTAGCTGGGGCTTGGAGGATGGCAGGGGTCCGAACACAACTTCAGGTGGCTCTAGGAGCTGCTGTCTCGGGGGAGCAGTCACTGGACTGATGGGCTTTCTTGTTGAAATGGCTTTTCTCCTTCCTGTAGCCTTACAGGAGGAGGTAGAAGAGTTGGGGGGCCCCTCAGTTGTCCTCAGCTCACCCCTGTCCATCCTGGATGGCTGCAGTTCTAAGAGCTGTAGGGGATGGCCCCTCGCAAGAGGCATGTTCGGGCTGAGGCCTGGGCACTATGAGAGCACCCCCAGCCTTGCTTCTTGGCTAATTCAGGTTTCCCTTGCACTGGGTAGCTTTGGAATGAGTATGTGCAGTTTCCCGCCCTCTCTGCAGAGCCTCTGTTCCCTTTTTGGCCTGAAGAATCAAACGCTGTTATACAGCCCCACTCCAGAAGGGAGCGCTTCCCATCCCAGACCCAGCGGTCTCCAAGCCAGGTCATCATGCAGGGAGCTGCTTCCGGGAGGGCTGGGGAGGGAGGAACAGAGACCTGAGGCTGTTCCATCAAGAAATTCAGGCCAGTGGGAGGAGACAACGCAGACTTGCCTGGGAGTCAAGACACCACACGGAACACTGACTTTAAAAAGAAAAAACAAACAAACAAACAAAAACAAATACTATTGGCATTAAAAAATAGCGCTTAAGTAATTTCTCTAAACTTTTTTTTTTTTGGGGGGGGATGAGATAAAGACAGGGTCTCATGTAGTCCAGGCTAGCCTCAAACTCTCTATGTGGCTGAGGAGAATTTGAGTCACGACACCAGCTTTACTCTGTGCTGGGGCCAGCACCAGGGTCTCATGCATGCTCAGCAAACACTTTAGCAGCTGAAACACATTCAGAATTTTTTAGAATAAAGTCTAAGACATGTACCGGCAAGCATAAGAGTTGGGCCTGGCCTCATGGTTGAATGTGCAGCCTCCAGGCTGAAGGACCTCTGTCTTCCCCTCCCTGAACAGGACCAGCTGACCTTCTAGCCTCCTTTTACACCTCGTGTAAATGGGACCGTCCGGAGCAGAGTTCTTTTGTGCCCAACTGCTCTGAGGGTACATCCGGAATGTAGCTATGTGGTGACCTCTCGGATGTTTATCATGGGCCCTCAGGAATGTTCCCTTCTATGCTTTCTGTGGTTTCCCTCGGAGCTGGTCTTGGAGTGGCCTGACCCCACCGGTTTCTAATGTGTAGAGCAGGGCACGATCAGTTTACAGAGGGTGATGGGACCATATGAACGGTGGCCATCTTTGTTCTCTGTGGAGGGGGAGGGATTACAGGACTGTGGAGTTGACTGTGGCCAGGGAGTCTTCCTCCCACCTGCAAGTTTCAGTGTGGTCAATGGCGAAGGGTGGAGCCTTGCTTTCTCTCCACTTTGGGACAGCTGACCACCTCAGCTCCACCCTCTCTGTCTCCTAGGAGCTCAGACTGGAGGTCAGTCTGGAGAAGAGATGTCCTTGCATCTGCGTAAGAAACTAGGAGAACGCTCTATAACCTGTGCTGTTCTCTCAGTGAGCTGTATACACCTTCACGCGCGGTCCCATTCATTGGAAGTCTGGTTAGAATGTAGAGAAGAAGTGCTGTGATGGCCCCCACAGAGCTAGGATCTATTGATTCCATAAAAGGAACCCCAACTTTCCTAGAGCATCCTCTCATGCTGCCACCAGCTTCATCAAATGCCAGTACCATCTTTCCACCCTCCTTATGCTAGTGTGCCCACCTGCACTGGCTGTGAATTCTGACTCTTCCATGCTGGGGCCCTGGTTTGTGAGCCTCACCACACATTGGCCAAGTTTGTAAAACTCAAGAAGGAGCCTCGAGTCACCATGGTATCTGGGGTCTGTGGGCACTGGCTAATTGGCTCTCCTTCAGAACAGAGACGTGTGATAGGACCCCCAAGAGATGCAACAGACCATGGTCAGATACTTGGCCTGACCTGAAACAGAATGTTCTAGAGGGTTTGACTGAGATGGAGAGATGGTTGAGCTATAGAGTTTCTCTACTATATGCACTTGCTAGACGTTTCCAGAGAAGCCATTTGGGAAGTAAGAATTATCCTGGCTTTGCCACTGGGAAGTTTATTCCACCAAGGTATGATTCCCGCACCCAAAGATCTCTGAGAATCTGAAGATCTGCCTATCTGGAAGCAAAAACAAACGGGCTCAGGGTCCACATGGTCTTCTGAGGCGTTGGGTGGGACCCAGCATGTCATGCATGCTGGGGAAACCCAAGCCACCGCTCTTGTGCAGCCCACTTGGCAAGCATCAGGGTAGGTTTTGAAGCAGAAAAACCAGTGTGTTTAGTAAAGGTCTGCTGATGCAGTGCCCAGCCCCTAGCCCCGACTCTGACAGGAATAGTGCAGAGACAAAAGGTCCTAATTTAACTATGGTTTTCAGCTTAGGATTTTCTGATTTTGAATTGTGGTCCTATCTTAGGCTAGCAGTATGTGGTCTGTTGACAGCTTGTCATGCTGGATAACTAAACAAACAGGGTGCTGGCAAAGGTGCTGGCTGACGTGGACTCATTGAGGGGCTGCAGGGTTGATTCAATGATTTCAGTTTATCTGGCGAAATCAGTGATTCTTCAACGAGCACCTGGGTCTTATGTTTGTAGGGCTTCTTTCATCAAAATGATGGTTCTGGTCTGTCGTTGGCCTTAGGATGTGGCTCAGGATTCTGCCTTTCCATCAGGAGCTCTTTCCCCTCCTCCCTCCTCCTCTTTGAGACAGGTCTCACTATACAGCTCATGTTGATTTTGAACTCATGGCCCAGATGCCTTAGTCCCCAGAGTGCTGGGATTGTGTTCAATGTGCTTCTGGGAGCCCCTCTGCTGCCAGCTCAGGGCTGTGCTCGGGGGTCTCCAAGTCATCTTAGCACATCCTGTGGTCTGCTCCCTTCTGCTTAGAAAGCAGGTTGACCGAGGTGTGATCTCTTCGTAACAGGCTCGTGGGTATTGCTTGGTGAGTCTTGACAGACACACAGGCTGTGGAGCCACTGTCCTATTTGACATACAGAACAGCCTCATCTCCCTACAATGTTCCCTGTTCCTCTTCTGAGTCAGCACCTCACGTCTCCAGTCCCTTGTGACCTGTGACCTCATCTCCTTTTCTAGGGTTCTTTTTTCTTTTTCTAGAAGGTTCTAGAAATAGAATCGTGCACTAGCTTTTTTTTCCCCCTTCAGTGCTACGGATGGAACCCTGAGCCTCCTGCACAGTAGGCAAGAGCTCCACCATTGAGCTCCAGCCCCGGGTCTTGATTTTCTGAGGCAGTCTCTTGATCTCCTGCATCCCAGTGCTGGGAGACAGGCAGCACTGAGCTCTCAGAGGCTGGCCTCACTCTGGTCTGTAGTAGCCTGATTATCATCAGCTTATCCCCAACCCCACACACTAGATCCCCATCTCATTAGATGGTCCTGGCTTCCCCAAAACTCACTGTGTAGACCAGGCTGGACTCAAATGCACAGAAATCCACCTGCCTCTGCCTCCTGAGTGCTGAGATTAAAGGTGTGTGCCACCCCACCCTTCCAGACTTTCCCTTTTAATTGCCAAGTGGTATTCGGTGGATGGGCTACAGTTTATCCCCTGGGTCTCAGCTGAAGGACATTTTGGATGTCTCCAGTGTGGGTGATTATGAATAGAGCAGCTGTTAATGCAGTGTCCGGGTTTTATTGGGAACACTGTGGAGATATATTTAATTTCTCTTTGGTAGAGGCCCAGGTTTGGGATCGGTGGGTTTCCTGATAGGAGGAGGCGTAATTTTGCAGGAGATGAGATGTCCAAACTGTCCTCCAGAGTGGACACAGGGAACCGTCCACTGTCTGTTATCCCTCAGACCCCAGATCCTGAGCTCCACATGAAGGGATGGCCTCAGGGGGGAAGACCAGCTTTGTAAGGGACAGAGTGGTTAGATGCCATAGCTGGGCGTGACTGAGGATGTGCTCAACAGCTCTGTGCTCACACCAGAAGAGGCCCTTGTTTCTGCAGTAGCAGAAAGTCAGGCTCCATCACTCCATCATCTTCATTACAACAGATCTGTGCTGGCCGAGTCATCTTAAATGTTTGTTGAGTGAGTGCAAGAAGAGCCTGTCTTCACCCACAGGCTATCTGCTGCAACATCTGATGTAGCCTTATGCTGATATTTTCATGTTCCAGGTTTTCAGGGCAGAGGCCTGGGGGCTGTGAACAAGGCTGTTAAGTCAGAGAAGGTCTCCTAAGTGGTGTCTGGGCAGTTGAAAGCAGGACCTCTGGCTGGGCGGTGGTGGCACACACCTTTAATCCCAGCACTCGGGAGGCAGAGGGAGGCGGATTTCTGAGTTCAAGGCCAGCCTGGTCTACAGAGTGAGTTCCAGGACAGCCAGGGCTATACAGAGAAACCCTGTCTCGAAAAACCAAAACAAAAAGAAAGAAAGAAAGAAAAAAAGAAAGAAAGAAAGAAAGAAAGAAAGAAAGAAAGAAAGAAAGAAAGAAAGCAGGACCTCTGGAGATGGACAGTGAGCTGCCTGCCAGGCGCTTGGGTGCACACCCTTGTTCGCTGCTGCTCATAAAAAGTACGTGTACTCTCTCTGGTGAAGTCACCGCCAGCGGGGCTTACTTGGCCCGACTCTCACGCAGCTAATATATTTCCAAGAATCATCTCTTGAGCAAGGGGCCACGAGTCCCAGA
Organism: Montemys delectorum; assembly: GCA_019843815.1. Classification (NCBI taxonomy): domain Eukaryota; kingdom Metazoa; phylum Chordata; class Mammalia; order Rodentia; family Muridae; genus Montemys; species Montemys delectorum. The sequence goes on from JADRCD010234036.1 coordinate 28,828, forward strand.
GAAGACAGCGGGAGAAGAAAACCCTTTAGGAGCTGGAGATGTGGCTCAGTTGGTGCTTGCCAACAACATGCACAAAGCCCTGGGTTCCATTCCCAGTATGATAGAAACTAGGTGTTGTGGCGCACACCTGTGATCTAGGAGGCAGAGGCAGGGGAATTAGAAGAACTTAGTCATCCTGAGTTACACAGCCAGTTTGAGGCCAGTCTGGGCTACTCGAGAGTCCATCTCAGAAGAACAGAAACCTCAGTAGAACAAAACAATAACCAGAAAGTCCCTTGGCATGTGAGTAGACCAGCCTCGAGCGTTCGATTCCTTGAAGCCGACCAATCTCGGGTGTTGAGGCCTCAGTTTGTATGTGTGTATATGTAAGGAAGCTGCCTCTGCTAGCATCTTGAGAGGCTCTGGGGTCAGGGTCGGGGTCAGGGTGATGCTGAGAAAATGGTTGGCATGTCAAGAACATTCCAAAACATAAGAACAGAATCCAGAGTCATTCCATTTTGCTGTCTTCAGTAAGTAGTTTTAGTGTGTGTGTGTGAGTGCGTGTGTGTGTGAGTGTGTATGTGAGTGTGTGTGTGTGTGTGTGTGTGTGTGTGAGTGTAGACAAGATTTCATGTAGCTGAAGTTGGTCCTTGAACTCCTTATCCCCCCACCTCTGCCTCCCAAATTCTGAGATAATAATCTCGGGCTTCCATGTAGCTTTCCTGGTGTTGTGTTCCCAAGATGGGCCTGTCAGACAGAACACTACTGTGTCTAACATATCTCTCAAACATTGGGCATCCTTGATTCTTTCTGGAAGCTTCCAGGGAAAGGGGAAAAAAACCAACAAAACAAAATAAAACAAAACAAAACAAAAAAGCCTCACGTCCGTTTGGCCCACTTTTCGATTCCCTTCGGTCTAAGATAAAATTACTTCCCTTCCGCTGCTCAGTCCCTCCCTCTGCTCAGTCCCTCCCCCAGGGTGACAGGGTGAGGGTTTGAACTGTGTAATTAGCTTTCTGGAGCCTCCCTCCACCCCTTGTCCTGTCCTTCAGAGCTGGTCAGGAGAGTGGCTCAGAATGAGACCAAAGTCTCCAGCAGCTTCTGTCTCATCCCTGGTGCTCACTGTAGACCAGAAGAACACTGCTCAGATCTTGGATTAGAATTTGGGAGTTTTCTTGTTGTGGAAGATCCTATCAGGAGAATCATGAGTTGGGGGTCTGTCTCAACCTTGTATCAGAAACCCAAACAAAACAGAGTATGTTGAGTGAGCCTCTCCAAACTCCAAGCTCTGTCTCCCCTGATTATCTAAGAGAGTGAAAAACTCTAAGAATATTTCTTGGGGGTTGGGCAAGACAGGAAGATTATGTGAGCTGCCTCCCCCAGTTATCTGCCCTGGGTTTTTGGGGTGCCCATGAGTTCCAGACAGATGAGAATGTTGGTCTCTATAGATGCATTCTTGGCATTTTGGGGTGCTGGGGATTGAACCCAGGACCTCACATCCTTTGATATGTGTGTGTTTGTGTATATTTGTATGTACTCATGGATGAAGCAGTGTAGACATTTTGTTTTCTGAGACATGGTTTCTCATTGGCCTGGAGTTTCCCTGAGTAGGATAGGCTGGGTGGCCAGTGGGTCCCGGGATCTTTCTGTTTCTACTTCCCCAGTGCTGGAGTGACCAGCACATGACACCATGCTTGACCTTTTATGTGTGTTCTAGGAATTGAACTAATGTCCTTATGCTAGCAAGGCAAACTGACCCCTCTCCTTCACACCTCCCTTCCTCCCACCCCCCACCCCGTGCTAGGTACGGAAACAGGGCCTTATGAATGAATGCTTGCCACATGTTCTCCCACTGAGCGACAACCTCCACCCCCCTGTCATCTTTTTTTTTTTTTTTTTTTTTTTTTGAGAGAGGGTCTTGTAATCTTCCTACCTAGCTTCTGAGTGCCACCAGCTCTTACAGGCGCCTGATGGTTGGCTCAGACCAGCCACCATGCTGCTCCCACTCCCTGCCCCTGGGACTTATGACATGGTCTAGCGTAGTCCCCCTGCTGAGGAATACCGCTCACAGTGCTAGGTGGGCTCTCCACTTTGGGCCTGTGCATTTTATATGAATGACTATTAAATGGACATAAAACTCTAATCCAAGTTCAGAGCATGGCCCAGGGGAAGAGCACTTGCTCCATGCACAAGGCCCTGACTTCTATCCTTAGCACCTACCCCCACTCCTAAATCCAGGGAACGGGAACAATGTTGAGGCCAAGATTCAGGCCAGCCTTGCCGTCCAGTCGCCATCTGTGCAGTTTCCTGTCCTCATAGTCCCAGGCATGGGCAGGGCCATGAGGTTTGTATTTGCTGCTATGAAGCCTCCTTGAGAGGAGACTGAATTGGGAGGGAAGGGGAGCTAACCGAGTAGTTCAGAGCTGAAACAGACAGGGATGGGCAGCCTAGCTGCAGACACTCCTTAGCCCTTACACCTGCTGCCACTGGCTTCTTGTTTGCTCAGTGAGGGCAGGGCTCCTTTGTCCAAGGAACCACAGGAGGAACATAGATACGCAGGTGGCTTAGACAATCCCATTGTAAAAAGAGTTGGACCCGTGATCTGAAGATAGATTTAATACGAATACCTCCGGGGTCTGGATACATGTTATTACAGCTCCTGATATGACTGTGTTACTCATTTCATTTTGGGGTGATGGGGATGGATTCCAGGGCCTTATGTCAGTGAGCCACACTCCTGAAGTGAAAAAACTGGCTTGTCCCAGGCTCTCAAAGGTAGTCAGTCCTTTGAATTGAACTATGAGCCACCACGTGCAAGTTGGGAACTGAAGTTGGATTCTGTGCCACCACTGCACCATGTCTCCAGCCCCTGTACTCTGTTTCTAAGCTTTGTTTCTGGTTGTGTGTAACAGCAGGCCATTCCCTCTTCCTCTGCTCTCTTACATCCTGGGTTAGTTCAACTGTTTACATATCCTTAGTAATGTACATTCTGGATATTTCCAGTTTGGTGTGCTTTTATTTCTTTTGCCTTTTGGAGCACTACTAAAGTGATCCATGAGTAATTTCTAAGTCAAGAAATGAATGAATTCAGGGTGTTCTTTGAGTCTATGCATGGGCATCAAGTTTCAGCTAGAGTCAACCGAGAGCTGTCAGCATTTAGAGGACACCAGCCACCACGCAGGCTAGTCTCCAGCAATCTCTTAGTCCACAAGTGTTTCTTCAGCAAGACTGGATCATTCAGTCAGTCCCTTGCCTGCGTGTGTTTGTGGGAACCCATGGTTTGGGCTTTGGTAGTGGCAATGGCTGCACAGAAGCATAAGGCAGAGTGGAGGACTTGAGTCCAGTGGTGGCTGTGTCTCAGACCCCACCTCTGGGGGCCGCTGACTGGACGATCTCAGATGAGTCTCCTGCGCCTTGTCTTTGGCCACAACTGAGTGTGCAAACTAGACTTCACCCTCTGAAGCTTAGTCCTCAGTGCAATGGGGCTGAGAGGTGAGATCTGAAAGGTAACTAGGTAGAGATGGAGGCGTGGCTCAGTTCTGCCCTAGAATACCCCAGTGAGGGTCTGGGGAGTGGCTCAGACATAGCAAAAATCCTCCCTGCCAAAAATCCTCCAGTGAGAGGCTGGGGGTGAGACTTAGTGGTAGAGTCCCTGCCTAGGATCCCCAAATGAGGGGTGTGCCTTGCTGTGCGGAGCGCTTGCTCTGGGCTTATCTCATGTACAGCGGAGACAGAACAGATGACTAGGACCTGAGGGTCCTGCTTGTGTGAATGGGTTAATGCTGTTGTCAGGGTACTAGGTTTCCAGGGGCAGGATGACTCTCCCTAGTTCCCCGGCCTTCTCTGATGCTTTCTCTCTTGCTTTTCTGATCTCTGCCATGGGCTGATGTAGTGTGATGACCTTCATAGATGTGCTCTTGACATCAGGCTCCAAAGCTGTGAGAAACGCATTTGTTTTCTTCATACATTACCCAGCATGTGATATTCCATTACAACATCGCACAATGGCTGAGGGCATCGTGCAGTCTACGTATGAGGCTTTTAGTGGCTCTCTTCTCAGTTGACTGACTGACTGACTGACTGACTGACTGCATTAGTTCAGGCGCTGCTTCCTACGGTGGGCCGCGCTCAGCATAATGGACTCTTCTCAGGGAGATAGGTGGATGATAGACATGTTTGGGCTTCTCTGGCCAGATGCTTGGATTAGTGTATGACACATAGTAGGTGCTGCATGTGTTTCTGTTCTGCTCTGTGCCAAATGCTCCTTCGGCCCCTCTTATCTTATTGTTTGTCGTCACTGCTGGGCTCATGCACTGTCACTTCAGAATCTAAGCCAAGGGGAAGGCAGCTACAGTCTTATTTTCTTTTCCCCAAGTGCTGGGGAAAGAACCCAGCACCTCCCGCACATGCTCTGTCAGTGCTCAGCCACCGAGCTGTGCACCAGACCTGCTGCCTGTTAGTACTAGAATCTCTTGGTTCACAAGCCCAGGCCAGATTTTCCCACCTCTCCACCATCTGTTTGTATGTTCCTAATCACTCCCTCCCGTTCCCTGTGACCCAATGCCAGACTCGCCTCACCCCCGACTGCTCCTCCTTCCTCTCCACATCCTTTCTCTGCAGCCCGCCCTGTCTCTATGAGTGCCTCTTTTCAAGGCATCTGATGCTTGCTTCAAAACTGTACAAACAGACCGTCTTCCTCAAGGATCTTGCAAGGCTTCAAGCTGTTTGGACACTGAACAAACTGGAAAGAATTGGAAAGGTTTGTGGCCTTTGACCACTTTTGCAAGTTTTCTGAGTGTGAACTTTTGACGTTTCTATCAGTTTTTTTATTCTCACTGAAGCAGTGTCTGCTGTGGATCACGGCTTGGGGAAGAGGAGGTTCCGTGAAGTTATGGTGGATGTGTGGGTCAATAGACAGAAAGGACAAGGTCTTAGGTGCTTTCTGACCACAGCAACCTAGAGAAAGAAGAGCTTATTTGGGCTTATGGATCCAGAGGAATAAGCATCCATCATGGCGAGGAGAACAGCATCAAGCACCAAGCATCAGGCATGGTGGCAGGAGCAGGAAGCTGAGAGATCACATCTTCAAATATAAGCATGAAGTAGAGAGCAAACTGGAAGTAGGGCAAGACCATAATCTCAAAGCCCACTTGCAGTGGTGTACTTCCTCCAGCCAGGATGCATCACATAGACCTCCCCAAACAGTGTCACAAACTGGGAACCAAGTGTTCCAATACTGGAGCCCATAGGGGTCATTCTTATTCGAACTACCACATGGATGAATGGATAGATGGATGAGTGCATGGTTGCTTGGATGGATGGATGAATGGATATATATGGATGGATAGGTGTGGAGTGGTCAATGGACAGATGAATGGATAGTCGGATAGAAAGATGGGTGTGTGGATAGGTAGATGAGTGAGTGAACAGGCTGGTTAGGAGATGGATGAGTGGATGGATGGATGGATGGATGGATGGATGGATGGATGGATGAGTGGGTGGACAGATGGATGGATGAATGAGTGGGTGGGTAGATGGATGGATGGATGGATGATGAGTGAGTGGATTGGTGGATAGATGGTCTGGAGTAAGGATTAGTATGTGTGTGGATGAGTAGATATCATGGTGAAGGAATCACATTGGAAGATGGAAAGGTAAGTGGATGGGTATCCATTGGATGTCAGAGCATGGTTTAGGCAAGATCTGTGCTTGGTCTCTGACATGTGCTCTTATAACTGACTTGGGAGCATGCCATTCTCTGCTTCTGCCCTGTCATGCCTTCTCCAGTAACAGCCCACTCTTTTCTGCTGCTCCTGAAATCCAGTAGGCTTGCATGGTTTTGCCATGCTTCTCTAACTAGGCTGCTCTTGAAGATCAGAGAATAGGCACCTGCCACTGTTGCACTTGGCACCTCTTCACTATGACATACGTGAGTGTTCGGTTGGTTCAGCGCGGGGAAGGTTAGCAGAGCTGTTGATAGATGTTATTACAGTCTCGAAACCTCTCATCTGTTTGTTTCAGTCATTGGCCTGAAAGTGGAATTCCTTGGCTTTTGCTCTATGGGTAGAGTGGATGACATGAGCTGGTGAACCAGCTAGGACCACCTCTCCTCCAGGAGGACTAAGGATATGCCCATGACAGTCACCCGTCAGCCAGAACACACAGATGACAGAATCACAAGGGTCCTGTGAGGCCCTGTGGCCTGATCCCTGTTGTGTCTCTGGTCCTATGTTCCCATTCTGCTCTTTCACTCCGCCCATAGAGCCAGCTAATTTGCATAATGGTGCTCACTCCACCTGTGTCACTTCCTACAAATCTTCCATAGTGCTCCTCCCTAGGTCTCCTACTCCAAGAGGCCCGGCCTATTCACTTATTGAATAGCTAATGTACGCATGTGAAATCTGTGGGCATTCTCCTGTGCACAGAGAACTTCCAGGATATTTTGATGTATCTTGTTCCATACTTTTCTATGGATACCGACTTGTGATTACAATTCCATGTCCTTCTTGGTACACATCAGACCAACATGTCTGGTCAGGCAGGTTATACACTGAATAGAGTAACAGATCACACATCAGAGGCATCACATAGCTGTATACTTGTTGATGGGACTTAAGAATCTTGCTCTGACAGATTGAAGATATTATGACAGCTTTTGACGGATGGGCTTAACAACTTGAGAAAGGGGCGTCTTGTTTAAATTCTCACCACAGCGCTGTATGACTTGGCAGAAACCCCAGAGAAGAGTTTTGGTAATATCTGGTGATATTCTGCTTGCTGGGGTTTGAGAGCCTCCTGTCACTGCCTCTGAGGTCTGGCTGAGGTCTGGCTGTTCCAAACAACCCTGCAGGGAACATCTTTGTGGTAAGGATCTGTCTGTGGTGCTGATAAGTTCTCAGTGGTGTTCCTTTCTCCATACCCAAGGCTATTGTTACTGCCTTTGAATTTGTGGGAGGGGCTCTGAGGCAAGCTGGTTGACATATTCAAGATGTGGATGACTCAAACCAGAGGAAGGGCAACAAGGTGGTCCACATGTAAAGCTATGTTTTTTGAGGTTGGGGTAATTTTATATGCCAATGTCTGGAGACATTTTTGGTTGTCATGCATGTGGGTGGTGGGGTGGGATGCTGCTGTTACCTGAGTAAGAGTCAGAAATGCTTTGAGGCACCTCCCAAAATGCTCAGGACAGCCCCACCACCACCAACGAAGAGTTCCTCAGCCTAGGGAGCTAGGAAAGCAGAGGCAGAAAAACCCTGATGCCCTGGGCTACTTTGAAGGGAGTGGGTGGATTTAGGATTTTTGGGTGACTTAAATTTCATTTACAGCTTTTCTTCCCTGCTGGGTGTCTAAGCCAGTTTTCTGTGAACTTCAGATCTCACACGATCAGCAACAAGCCTGCTACCAGCAGATCCGCTGGTATAAATATAAATGAGGGTGTGGAGGGACGTCTCAGCTGGAGTTAGGAATGTGGGATGTAAGCTGCTGTGGCCTCTCCTCTTGACGCCTCCTTCTGTTGCCCAGCTCTTAAGTCGTGCCTCACTATCTCTGCATTCCTGGTTTGGACAGCTCTGCTGTGACGTGTGGTTCTGAGGTCCCTTCCTTCTGTCATCAGGGTGCACCTTAGGCATTCCCAGGAGACAGGCCTAGAGTGATGTGGGTTGAGATCTGAGGAGAAGCAAGCACACTCAGCCAGCCGTCTTCTTTACTGAGCACCTATTATGTGCCACAGAGAAGGCCGAGGAGAGGGCGGAGCTGCGGGAGCAGCATAGGTTACTCCACAGGAAGTGACGCGGTCTGTCTTTATTATCCTACCCCATATGCCTTACACCTTTGACTGTCAGATACAAGTGGGGTCATGCATTGTCTCTGCTTTGAGACTGGGTTTTTTTTTTCCCCCATCAGTACTTGTCAGGAAGCCTGAGTGAATATATCTGTTCTCCTGTTTCCTTAGGAAGTGCCATAGCTTGCTTATTCTTGACGGTGTCCTATGTCAAGAGTAGAGGCTAGAGGCTAGAAGATGATAAAGTGCTTGCTTTGCAAAACAAGAGCCTGAGTTTGAATCCTGGCAGCTGTGTAAAAAGCCAGACAAGGTGTGGTGTGTGCTTGTAATCCCAGTTCTGAGGAGGTCGAGCCAGGCAGGTCCCTGGGGCTTGATGACAAGCCAGCATAGCCTAATCAGTGAGTTCCAGGTCACTGAGAGGCCCTGTTCAAAATGAGACAGACTGTGTTCGTGGTGCTTGCTTTACCGCTCTGTAAAATGGGTCGAAGAGGACCTTCTTTGATGGAAGGATGACAATTGTAGTTTTGGAAGACCACATCAAGCTGACAGGTGGCCCCTCTTCATTTACCCCTTTATGCAACACTCAGACACACATATGCAGGCACACATCCACAGACAGACAAAATCCCTGCTCCAGGGTTGCTGGCATTCAAGCTGGAGATGGATCTGCACCAGGGAACATGAAGACATACAAAGATTTACTGAGAGTCGAAAACTTAGGGAGTTATCTGGAAGACTTGAAAGCGCTCAGGTCCTGTCAGGTAGTGCGCAGCTGGTCATCCTGGATCTCAAGAGGCTGGGGATGGGGTAAGGGATAGAATAAGGCTTAGAGTCATGACTTCCAGGCTAACCCAGGCTGCATAGCAACATTGTGATGTGTAGCACTTAAGAATGTTAAAATGTAACATATAGAACAAATTTGTATCATAGCAAGAATGTAACAAAAACAGTAGACAGAACAACAAGAGAACAGGATGTCAGGACAGTGTAACAATGTAACAGAACAGTCTGGCTCTTCTAAAATACTCATGCCACAGCCCTACCCCAACCCATACAGGGTCTTGGTCTGTAGCCCAGAGTGACATTCAATTCACAATCCTGGCCTCAGTATCCCCAGTGCTAGAATTTCACACATGGACCATCACGCCTATGTTTATGGTAAGTTGGTCATCTCCCCAGGGGTCTAGGTTGGCAGTGAACTGAGCAGGTCTGTGGAGGCTGGAGATGTGACCATGGGAAAAATCACTCAGTCACCCTGTCCAAGCCAGAACTCTCTTCTCTATAAAAGTGGGGAGCTTCTCATACCTCCCTGCCAGTCTGCAAGGAGGATGAAGTAGCTACTCCAGGGGCTGAGTTGCCTGGGTACAGCAGCAGGCACTCCTGTATATATGAGTGCTTTTTGTCATTTCAGGACAGGGTCTCACTGTGTAGCCCTGGCTGGAATGGAACTCATATTCACACCAGCCTTGTCTCAAAACTCCCAGAAACTTTCCTGCTTCTGCCTCTGATGTTCAGGATTAAGGCATTGCCACCTCCCTCCCCCCCCCGCCCCCCCCCCCCCGACCTCCCGAGCTCGTTGTCTTGGCAGCTTTGCAGCTAGCAGTTGGAACAGAGGAAATGTTGCTCTTCAGGAAATAACCTTTGGAATTTTTTTTTTTTTTTTATAAAAAGAATGTTGGGATGGGAAGATGATGTCATAGTTAAGAGTGCTGCTCTTTGTGGAGGACCCAAGGTTGATTCTCAGCACCCATTTTATGCTACTCAATCTGCCTATAACTCTACCTCTAGGATATCAGGTGTGTGCTTCTATGTGTGCATAATTTTAAATATATGAGAAAGGAAAACCAAAAAGAAAACTGAGTCTGGGCCAGTGAGATAGCTCAGTGGGATAAAGGCACTTTCCCTCCAAGTCAGATGACCTGAGTTGGTCCCTGGAGCACAGAAAGGTGGAAAGAGAAATGCTTCCACAAGGTTCTCCTCTGACTTAGTCACTGTTCTATTGCTGTGAAGAGACGCTATGACCAAGGCAACTTACAAAGACAAGCATGTGATTAGGGCTAGCCTACAGTTTTAGAGGGTGAGCTTATGGTCATCGTGGTAGGAAGC